>BKZX01032581.1:0-49963 GCA_014362285.1 Fagus crenata
AAAAAGTTGAGAGAGATTGCAGACTATTTGTACCATGTATTAAAAAAGAATGTAAGGGCACCTTTGATGCACACATTGCATATGCCATTACTATGTAGCAATTTGAAGAACTTGTAATAGTTCCTTGTTACATTGTTTCTTACTGATTATAAATATTTGGAGCAATGGTGAAGAGCAGTTTGGATGCTTGAATTGCAGAAATAGGAGTCATTGTCTCTAATATTCAAAACTTGTAATAGTTCCAAAGCGGTTTGGATGCTCATCTTGTTATTCATCAACAGCAAAAAAGCTTTGGAACTATTACCAAAAAAAGCTTTGGAACTATAATACTAAGCAATTGCTATCATACATTATAAGATTAATATTCAAAATCTTGAATCTTATGAACTGTTCAACAACCAGGATATGCTGGCTTTCAACATTGTTAAACAGAAATGGAACATAAATTTTGAATCATAGGCACCCCACACTCCTGCCATTGAAGTAAATGACCTCAGTACCTCTATTGGATCTAAAGTTTATAAAGATCCCTAAAGATTAAAATCAAGCTTGGAGCAGTACAAACTCCAAACAAATTCAAAAGAATAGAATTTAAAATTTACAGTCAAAACTGCTCAACAACCAGGATATATTGGATTTCTACATTGCTTAACCAGAAATAGGGGTTGAAATGAATCTTCCCACTTACATTCAAGGGAAAACCAAAACGAGAACATAAATTCTATCTGTTAGACTAGATTAAATTAGTTATAGCCTTATAGGCCTGTCTAGGTTCAGGTCCACTGTACCCACTGTACTTTACTTTGTCTACAATCATATTTCTTAACAACAGTCATGCAATCATAGCTGAGGTGCAACAAAAATCGGCCAAGGAAGAATATCAAGATGGGCTAAAATATGGGCCAAGTTCAGTAGAAAACATGGGCTTTGTAGGTTTTTTATTCAGCAGTGTGATTGTCCAGTTGGTGGGCCCGTGTCATCCTGGGCTGTATTGGGTTGACAAGCACATTTCGTGTTTCTGTCCATCTGCTGACCCAATTGAGGTTTGTCTCGTTCACTTTTGGGCATGGGCTTTCAAGCCTAATTGCGGTTGGAACCAAAAAAAGAGCCTAATAGGATTCATTTTTGGAACAAAGTTGCAATGTATGATGATTGTGTTGTATTCGAAAATCTTAATATTGATTTAATAATTTTGTCATAGACTTGTCGTGAGGGTAAGATTTTCTAGAGTTTCTAAAGTTATTTGATCATAGAATTCTAACAATCTTTATATGCTGTGATATCATTAACAACTTAAGTCAATAATGCTAATAAATGTTTGTTGAAATGCTGATAATATAACAAAATATGAATTACTCATTTAATAATAATTAGAAATTTTACATTCTATCTACAGAATCTTGTGAGATTTTAATTTTAATTTTAATTTTTTTTTTTTTAAATGTTAGAGATATATTGGCTCATGAGGCCCAACCTAAACCTAGTGTAGGGTCCAATACTTGTAAGACAAGCAAGCCAATGTACTTGTAATTGTAGAACAAGTAAACCTAGTTCTAACTAGTCTAGAACTAGTATAGGTTTCTCTAGTATATAAACCCTACATTGAGTCCATTGTAACACGATGAAATTATATAGTAAAGATGTAGCCGTCAAAGGCTTTCCTCTGTGAACGTAGGTCTACAAGACAGAACCACATTAAAACCTTTTGCTTCCGTTTTCATTATTTTCACTTCCGCTCACTTAATCACTCAACAACTTTAACATTAAATATTGAATCTTGTGAGGTTTAAGACTAAAGAAGCATATAAGGTATAAACAGTAGCTTCTCCAAAAGCCTCGCTTATGTATGATTAATCTAATTCATGTGTAACATTTAAACATCTCTCGAAAGGCTTTTTTTTTTTTTTTTAGCAAGATAAGCTGAGTTTCTTTGGCGCACATGCAAATCCAAATAATATTGCTAGCAGGGACGTAACCAGAAAATTTTTCCAAGGGAGGCCGAGATAAATATAGCAACAAAAAAAAAAAAAAAAAAAAAAACTTGTTACACACACACGTAAAACCTATGTCTGTAACATAATTTAACATATGTTATTTTCTCATATATAACAATACTATTTATATTTAATTATTCTTTACATAATTCAAAATAATTTTTCTCATCCAATTAATTTATAAGTTGTAAATTATCTCTTAAATCATACTAATCATGATTAATATATTTTAAACCTTTTAGATCAATATTTTTTGTTAAATAATTCAGAAATCACATCATTAGAGTATACAAATAGTTTTAAAAACTATGAAACATATAAAAATTTAAATAAGAAATGTGATTTTACAAACCTAAACTTATACAATTTAATATATGGAAAATGTAGCAAAAATAAAAAATAAAAATAATTTTTTTTCATAGATAATAAATACAATAAAGATCTTTGTAAATCTTAACTACAAAATCCGTAACTATTCTTTCTTCTAGAAAAAAGAAAAAAAAAAAATTGTTTATATTGCTATTTCTCCAAATGCAAAAAAAAAAAAAAATTGTTTTTGGAAAATAATAAAGATTTCAATTAAAGAAATTGAATTATCAATTTATATGAACATGTATTATAAATATGTTCTGATTTAATGAGTTATGTGTGGTATAAGAGTAATAAGAGAAAAAAATAATGCATTAATAATTTATATAAACTTATCTATTTAAAAAATATATATATACATTAAATACACTTTGACTTAATGAACTACATATGGTAGAGTAATAAAAAGGAAAACAAATAATGTTCTAGTCTTCATTTACAATTTTACATCAATATAATACAATTATACAAAAATATGATTTTATAAATATTTTTATAATTATTTTTATAAAAAAATAGTTGTAATGGTCCCTACGAGTGACTGTAAAGCTGAGTATTCAATTAAAACACATGTCAATTTTTTATTTGAATGGTGGACCAGTGACGTGGTTCACCTGGTAGACTGAATAATTTCTCATATAACTCTAAGGAACCATTACATTCGAGGTGGACAATTCTTAGTTCCAAAACTCTGTCATATTCTCTGAAAATATGATCCTAACTTAGGCATTGGAGGTTCTTGGCCAGCACCACACTAGTGCTCCTTGAGCAAACCGACGTCTTCTTATTTTGCAAGCACACCCTCTTCACGTTGCTTAGATATGAAGATCCAATTGGAAAAGGACACGAAGTCTTAGATAGAGAAAGCTATGGGGGCCTTCAAGGAAAAAACCTCTTGGACAATAAGAAATCTTGTTCTCTGCAGAAACTCTCCTTTTACCGAGAAAGTCGTTGTTTGTCCTTTACCACCCGGATTCAAGATGCCTTGTCTTGGTATCTTCATCGGGACAAGGGACCCCCTAGATCACTTGGAAGTGTACCGGTCTCACATGCATCTGTAAGCAGTCCCAGATCCCATCATGTGTAGGACCTTCCCCACGACCTAAGAGAGGCCAACACGTGTGTGGTTCAACAAAATCCCTCTAGGATCGGTTGGATTTTTTACTCAACTATGCGAGCTCTTTGTGGGACACTTCATCAGCAGTCAAAGACAACACTGCCCATATAAACTCACTTGATGAGCATAAGGCAAAAGGAAGGGGAGACGACTGTGACCGGACCCAAAATGTCATTCTCTAATGGAGTTGAATCAATTTTAAGATATATGTGAATATGTGTATGGATATATAAAGAGAAAGGTAATAGAGGTAAGGTGGGTTGTCATATCACGGAGAGAGGGATTTGAAGAAAACACATTAAACAATGATGGAAATTAAAATAAGGAAATATTTTTGTTGTTTTGAAATTAAATCTAACAACTGCTAAGGCTTCGGGTTCCTTCTCTTGTAAAAATACTTCTATTCAATTAATCCATGTAATTACTCAATTGGGGGTTTCACATCCTAAACCCTCAATTAGAAGATTTGCAATAAATTCATTTTTTGTTTTAAATATCTAAAATAAAATTCTTATCAATTTTTCAATAATTAAAAACGCAATAACAATAATTACACTGGAAAAACCGTAAGACGACGATATACTCTCACAACAATATTATAATTAACTACACAATCTACACTCATAACAGATTGGTATCAAAACTTTAGTTATCTCAACAAATCATTACTCATTTAACAAAGATTTGTAATCTTTCTCTCCTCCCACTCTAACAAATAACAAAGTTTGGCTACAAAGTACAAATTGGTTTGTAACCATCTTGTTACAACCTACTATGTAGTAACTCGTTTTATGAGTTACTACGTAGAAGATTATTGTAAGATGACTACAAATTGGTTTGTAGTCAAACAGTATCCCACTCGACAAATCAAGTTAACACCTTAGACATGGTAATGGTCCTAATGGAAATGGACCAGGTCTTAAAAGCTTTGGCTAGTGGCCACCCTCGATAAATTCGTGTACTAGAAGTCTAGAACTATGAAGTGAAATCAACTCACATAGCTTCGGAAGAAGACATGATCAACGACTCTACAAGAGCCCATCATTATTTGATCCAACGCTATTTGGTAAGAGAGATCTCTTTTGGGTTCTACTTCTACATGTGCTTTTACCAACCATTAATGGGTTGTTGTAAAGCTTTCAAGCTGCAAACCATAAAATTGGATGGTTGGCACTGGGATGGACCCAGGATTTGAAATTGAAAAAGGCTAAAGTATAAACCAAAAAATAAAATTTATGAAAATTCAAATTAAAATTTATTCAATATGAACTTTACAGAAATTGGGATACCAACACTAGAGAGGTTGACCTCGATGCATCATCGGTATTGGCTTTTGAATTATTTGTATTTTTTCTTTTAACAAACTCTGTAATTGTAGTTGACTTTCTCATGATATAAAAACCAAATAAAAGTCATATTAATTATCTTATTATATGTCTAATAGTATTTTAATTAAAAAAACTATTAATATTGCTAATTTAATAAAGAATTTTCTGTTTTTCTTAAAGAATTCACTGTTCAGTGTTCTGTAACTATTCAATAAAAGTTGACGTTGTTCAGTAACTATTCACTATTCACTAAAATTCCAGCCTCAAGTTATTGGTAATAATAATAATAAAGAAAAAGACTTAGATATATCTATTTTTTGACTCACAAGGACCACAAACATGTATAGTATTTCAAGTATTAAATATATATATATATATATAAGTATTTCAGACCTTCGGTAAGAGTAGAGAGGGAGAGAGAGAAATAGAAAAAAGAAAAAAAGAAAAAGAAAAAGACTAAAACAGTTCCATAGTTGAGGGTTTTGGGATTTAGGTTCCGTTTGTTTCGTTGTAAAATATTTTTTGGAAAATATTTTTAGATTTGTAGGTATTTATTTTACTGTAAAATGGTGGTTAAACGGAAAATAATTTCCGTTGCCTGGAAAATCCTTTATTAGAATTTGGAAAATGGTTTCCGCCCAATTTTTTCATAAACGATTTTCCAAAAATGCACGTCTCACCCCTCGCCTCTTCTGCTCTATCTTTCGCACAACATTGTAAAATATTTTTTAGAGAATTTTTCGGAATGTAACCAAACACGGAAAAAAAAATCATTTTTCCTAAAATTATTTTCATCTAAAAATATTTTGTAATGAAAAATATTTTACAGCGAAACAAACGGAGCCTTATTTCATTAATTTTTATTTATAAATTTTGTTTGGTTTATCAGTTATGTGGTGGGCAGATTAGTAAGAAAAAAAAAATTTTGGGTTTTACGGGCTATTTATAATTTTATTTGGAGTATATATAATTTTAACCTAAATTTTAAAATTCTGTTTTTTTTTTTTTTTTTTTTTCAATCTGATAATGGCAACGGTCCCTTTCTGTCCCAACATAGGTCCGTCTTGATTAGCGAGGAAAAAAAGAAAAAGGGGTCCGTCTCTTATTGACTCCCAACCGTTTTGCATGTACACGCCATTATAAAGTGTTGTCATTTCAGCATCAATTCCACGATTTGGAGGGTAAAATCATGGACCCAACCTGCTCCCCCATTATTTAATTTAATTGGGATACAAAATGACCAAGACCCAAGTGTAATGTGTACAACAATGCTTGTCGAGAAGGCTGCCTAACAATTTTGTCAAAAGAAAGTGTTACAATTTCACGTTGGATACGCTTCTTGTCATAGGGAACAGTCATTGAGTAACCAGTCCGTGACACAATAGGCTGAAAAACTATTACATAGTACTAATAGATAAACAAGATACGCCAGTAAGTGGTTAAAGAAATTTTTTTTTTTTTTTAAATAGCAAACAAACCTCATTTATGGGGGATAGAATCCTGGACGTCTCCTATAGGAGACACCAGAAGGTACCACTAGGCCACAAGGGCCCAATGTTAAAAGAACTAGTCGTTAATCCGTGCATTGCACGTGAAATTTTGAAAAAAAAAAAAAAAAAAAAAACATTTCTATACTTAATTTATAAGAAATTATCATCATCTTATTCTTCTTGTTCAAACCCACATAAGGATTAAAATAGTACATAAGAAAAGTTATACATAAAAAATGCAAAACCACAAAACCAACTAAAACCCCACTTTTGAAGTCCTTGGTTATCTTCTTGATTACAAACTTCCTATTCATATATTGGACTTTCTGTAGTACCCATTGTTCATTGCTCTTTCTTTCCTTGAGTATTATCTTTGGTCTGTACATCAACAACTTGGGAACCTCTTCTGCCATTGTTTTTCCTTTCCTGCCATAAGTATACAATTAATTTAAAGCTATTATTATTTTTATAAATAAATTAAAGATGACAAATGCATTCAGCCACAAAGTCTATTGTCTAGCTACTACCAATTAATGGCAGTTATAGGTTTCATTCAAATTGGTGAGACGTAAACTAACACAGATCAACTACATAAAAACAAAACATACATGCAAGCAAGTGCATGAACATGAAAAATGAATACATTTTGATTGGATGCACATTGTCTTTTAAAGTTGCTTTCAGACTTATCATCCACAATCATAGCTTTAGTAATTACCTTAAGTCGGAAGGAAACAATAAAAAGTCAACAGATGGACATCATTGTCATAAGAAAAACCATCGTAAGAAATGCAAAATACTTATGATATAATAATGTTATGTTACAGCAAAAAGAATATAAAAAAGAAGAGAAAACCAAGTAGTGCTACAATACAAATTCAACACCAATATTCATCTGTAACATGCCACTTTTCCTTAAGACAGGTCTTTCCAACAGTTGGTTGGAGTTGTTGACTGCAGGCTATACCAAAGTAATAACAATGATTTTCAGCCAATTCTATTTTACTGCCAATACCATATAGGCCATATATATAAGGAGAGTGGCATTTGATGTATGGAAAAGAAAGCCAAGACCTGTAACATTTAGTAATATGAAAAGATAAGAACTGGACATTAGTCCTCAAATTTTATGTTGTTATGCTGCTCCATTTGGTACTTGCGGGCTTATTCAGATATCCAATTGATAATCAAGACAAATTCACAACTTTGTACCCTTTACGGGAGAATTTGTCCATGGGAACACCATGGATCCCAATCTCAAGTGAAATAGAATTTTGGGAGAAGAAAAAAAAATAAAGAAAGAAATTAAAAATTTCTACTCAAACTAACATCTATATTTCAAATTTATCAATTGGATTTTTTAAATTTAGATTAAAGTGGTTTGGAAGGTTCCCATAAAGCTCAATTCTGATTTGCAAGCATTCAAGTCTCGGCCTCCTATAAGCTACTTGGACATTTGAATCATAGAGATCCTTGTCCCATGATATCTCAAGCTTCTCACTTCCAGATAATAAGTTCAGGTGTTTGATGTAAAGACCGCAATAAAAAAACCGAACCATTTATTGTTCTCCATATGGTTGCTGAGAAAGCTTAGTAAAAGAATTTAAATTTCTAATTTCAACTTTCACATTGTTTTGATTACCAAAAAACAGAAAAGAAAACCACCTAAAACAAATATTTGATTTTAGCAACAATGAGTGAAGCTTTTTGTTCTCTTGGGGCCAAACACTGAGGAAAAATAATAAAATTTGTAATATATATCTTCTATTTCTCTACATTTAATCATCTCTTTATAAAATTAATCAAACTATAAAAATCCAAAATAACAACACTAAGAAAAATTTGAGAGAGAGTGGGAGAGAGAAAGTAAACAAAAATTTACCTCTCAATTATTAGAGAAAAAAGACTGATAGTGATCCTATTAAAAGGAATAAGGAGAAAAATATTCCTCAATGAAAAATTTTGGGCAAGGAAGAAAGGATAATCAAAGCATTAATTAAGCAAGAACCTGAAGGAGTAAGCATCAAAGAAGAGCATATCTTGTGAGCGAGTGAGTGAGATCAACATTAACATCAATCTTAGCTGTCACACACACCACATAAAAGGGGCACATTACTTATCAACAAATGGAATTGTATAGAAATCAATAACCAACCCACTTAACACTGCAACTGCAACTGCAACCATACATGTATGCGAAAATTGAAGCTCTTATGGGTTGGGGTTTTTTTTTTTTTTTTAATTTATTTATTTTATTAAGCGAAACAAAATGAAAGATTTGCACTAACCTTCGCCAGCAATGATGCTCTTCAAAGCTCCCATCCAATTACCTATGCATAATAAACCATTAAATGCAAATGGGAGATTTTTTATTTTAAGTGGTTGTGAGAGACAAAGATTGTATGAATGAAAGAGTGCTCAGTATTTGTGTTTTAGGGAGAAAAAAAAAAAAAAAGGGAAGAGAAAAAGGGTGTGGTACCTCGTGTTAGCCATATGGAAAATGCATTTTAATATATTGTTGTACAGCCGGATCAACCTGGGTCAATAGAAAGTAAACTCACATTGAGCTATTTGGCTAAAATGTAAACACAACTACTCAACCATGCACACATGTGAACAAATCAACTAATAAGGTCTGCTGATGAATTTTTTTACTACCAACTATAGTATCTTTTTCCATTTAATAATTTGATATCAATATCTGTTAAGCTGATCTTTGTCCATGTATATATTTTGGATTCCTTGACATGGAAACAATATCCACGCTATTAGTGTGGTTATTGATGTTGAGTAGCTGAATTTTCTTTATCAGATGTGTTTTTCAAATGGTGAAACTAATTTAAATTGGTTCATGTATGCCTCAACCATAGACAAAACCATTAATTCAGGGCTGGTTCTTGTTTCTCAAGTACGCATATATAATCTAGGTCAACAATACAACTCAACTTTGCTTTTTGGTGTTCAACAGGTTGCATTTGTATGTATGTTGTGGGCATTACACCTCTTATCATAAGAATTAAATTGACCGAGTTACTCTACTCAACAAACTATATAGAAACCCAGCAACATTTTGTGGTCTTATGACCTTTACTACACAATATGTAAGAAATATTTCAATTTTATAAATTTTATGATATCTAAATGACAATGCACATGACACACTTTTGGAGTTACTTGTATTCCAGATTGCAAGCTTAAGCTTTTTTCCACCAACATTAACATAAGAAAGCAACAAACAGCCGTAAATGAAACTTTAGTTCAGTCATTCCTTCAAACAGTTTGAGGGAGGAGATAACAAATGGAAGTGCTAATTAAACAATGGAACTGACTCAATTTAATCTTTCCCAAAATGACATTAGATTGTATAAAATCATCAACAGATGATCCCATTCAGCCTCAGACACAACTTGGTCAATTTGATGATAACCATAGCCAATGGATCCTACATTTTCCTAATATATAGTTGATTAAAAAAAAGACCCAAAAAGCAATAGTAAAATACAATTACATTGTTGAGAATCTCACTTGGTTTTGGTGATGCAGAGAGAGGGAGAGATAGAGTTGAAGGCAAATAAGCAAGCCTTTGAGGAATAGATCTAAAAACTGGCGTTACCTATATGGAAGAGAACAGAGCAGCAACGCTTCAACAGTATTCAAAAGTCAAAACAGATTGAAACAAAGAAGCAAAGATCCCTTCATGACTCCACTAAATCAGGAGATTACCACGCAAATGCATAGTCTGTAAAATTAACGGAAAAGGAGGAAAAGAAGAAAACCCATTTCATTGGTGTTGCATGTGCTATCTGTTTCAGAACCCTCATGGTGAGCCAAAACCTGTTAATATTCTGCTGTTACAACAGTCTATCCAGGAGCACTTCCTCCTTACTAAATAGGTTTCTAAGAGGAGTAGCACCTCATATTCCCATCAATCAAATGAATTTTTACAGACAGGAGATGAAGCCAATGCAAAATATTAGTCCAATGTATTTAAATTATCCATCCAATTCAATAAAACTTAACCCAGACATTTCATCAACCATGTGGAGTTCACTTTAAAGAACAGGTAAATAATACAAAGAACATAAATGATTTCTCAGCAAATGGCATGACCATAATCATGAAAAACAAAACAGTGGCACACCTCAAGAACTCATATTTCCTTAAGATTTGTGAGTAAGGGGGAAAACAAACAAACAAAAAGAATAAGAAGATATAATTAGAACCTCACCAGCAAGTTGCTAATTCCAGCTACACCTTTAACAATGTCCATCGATTGCAGAGGAAAACTCAAAATCAAAAGAAGAAAAAAAATACTAAAACAATTGTAGAGAGCGAGAGATGAACCTTAGTGAGAATGATATCCAAAACACTTGTCCCAACTTTTGAATCTCCGATGGCTATTTGGTGAGGAATTTTTTTGCAACTATCTTGGAAATTCTTTGACCTCTAATCATTACCCAATAATCATAATACTGAAAAAAGAAATTTGAAGTCAGAGAGAAAGAACTCATTGACAAAGAACTTCACTGATGAGTTTCCAAATTATAAATCTGAATTTCCAGCTTCACAATTGAAGATAAAATTTCCCATCAAAAGTTATCAACTCAAATTCAATATAAACCCAATACATAAAAAAATATATATAAAAAAAAATCGGTTAAAAATTATTGAAAAAGTAAAGACACTAAAGAGAAAGAGGGCGATTTTTTTGAAAAAAAAAAAAAACTTACAATCTTATCAAACCAAGGAATGGATTCAGTTTAGGTTGCAATCCGGGTCGAAACCAGAGCCCCAATCGCCGAATTCTGAAGAGGTAGACGACAAACCTGATTCTGGGAAGAGAAAGAGGTTGAATGAAGAAATAAAGAGAGAGAATGAGGTTTTATTTTTTAACATGAGCAGGGGAGAGGGAGAGAGAGAGTCAGGGGAAGTCAAGGAGCGTGATTTGCGAAGAAGAAAGTGCCTATCTATTTTTGATTTTTTTCTTGGTATTATTTTTTAACGTGAAACTCCCAAAACGACCTCGTTTTGGGAGTCTCTATGTGTATGATAGTATAACTCGAGAAAAAGGTAAATATATATATATATATATATTTTTTTTTTGCTAAATTAATTTTTTTTAAGTAATATTTATTTATACATTTAAGGTGTATTTAAGGGCATAACCTTATTTATTTATATTTAATATAGACACATGGCAAAGATTTTGGTATGTGCAATTGACTTGTTGACACATGGCTTAATATATCCACATGTACCTATAGATATGTCATGTGTCATGTAAAAGACATTGTCGTATATGCCACGTGGCAAAAATATGACAATGTCTTCTATTTTAATATATATATATATAGATATAGATTTGGTAAGTGGTTCAATTCAATTCTCATAAACATATAATGATGATTCAAGACTTATTTGTATATTTTTTTAATGTTATTAGTGTCTTATGTAGCCATTCTTTCATGGTATGTGAGATCCACACAAGGGATTCGCGCAATGCACGACATATATAATAAATACATACCTTAAAATTTAAAATTCAAACTTATTAAAGATTTGAACTTTTCACTTTAGAAATAAGATAATGATTAAAGAAATTAAGATTAGGGAATAATAAAGATATAAAGAAATAAGAGATTAAAAGTGGTTGTTTAAAGAGAAAGAGAGAGAGAAAAAGAGTAATAGAAAGAATAAATGAATGATTCTTGAGTATCTAAAGTTGTCAAAGTGATCATTGGGTAAATTGTCAAAGTGATTCTTCAGTATCATCAGATCATCCCCCATCTACATACAGCATACATAGGAAGCCTAATACTTTGCACTAACTTCACGACAATAACCTAATAGGTGTCACAATTCTTCACCCCCCACTTTTTTATTTTATTTTTTTCACTACCAGAGTAGCCAAAGTACAAAGCCATATTTAAATATTACTTCAACCTATTAGTTTTTGTCTTGCACATCACTTGATTTTCTTGGAAAATTATTCGGTAATCCGGGAGTACATTAAATACGTATTCCCTCCTCTCACAGAAGTGGTAGGTCCTATCATGAATTTAATTAGCGGGACCCATAACTTCTGTGAGAGGAGGAAGTACGCATTTAATGTACTCCCGGAGTATAATATAATTACCCGATTTTCTTTACTTTTAATACATATCAATTTGACTTGTCAATTCATAAGCCTATATCATGCTAGTCTCCTCCTTTTGTTCCCTAGTCTACAGCCTAAAGTGAAGAAAATCCATAACATCAAGTTATTAGGCTAGCATTCACATCTGTCTTTCCACAAGGTCTTATTCTTCTTCATATTATAGTATTTCAATAGTCTCTACATTCATTTATGAAGACTTATTTTAACTCTTTCATATGTCTTTTAGTATTTCTTTTCTCTTACATTCATTACATGCTCTTCTCTCTTCTGCCTTTTTTTTTTTTTTAATTCTTTTAGATAATTTTAATAGAATGTATTGTAAAATGAAAAGTGTGATATATGAAGTATTATAAAATTAAATGGTTAAAATAGATAAAGTTGATTTTTCTTTCAAAATTTGAAAACTGATGTGAATGCTCTTAACGAATCTGACATACAACTCCTATAACTAAAGCAGTCCAGTAAATTCTGATTTTACATCAATTCATATACATATACCTATAGTAATTAAATCTAAAAGAAAATTCTATGAGGCTGACCTTTAATTTTGTTCAAGATCTCTCTTCATGATTTTCTTGAAAGTTTTGCCGTAAAAAATTTATAGGCATTCAATAAAACTATAATTCTATTTATATCCTAATATTGTTACCTATTTTTATTTCTAAAAAATTCTTAAATTAATGATTTATTTATATTTTACCCCACAGATAAAATTTACTAAGTAACCCACCAAATCAAAACTCTATTGTTTTTTGTTTTTTCTTTTCTCACGTGGGTTACAGGAATTACAGGTTGAATGTCATAACCATAGCTAAACACCCTTTAATTCGTGACATCTTTATTTTTTCCAACTTTGGAAGAATACCAACGTGATTCTCACGAAATATTGTGCCTTTTCGAAGGAATTGCAGTGCAAATGTTACTCGAAATCAACCCGCAAGATTTCCTCATAATTATCATGGAATTTTCCACATTGCGCTGTGGTTGGATGACTTTTAGTCTAGGACTTTTTTTTATTTCTTTTTTATTGCAAACCAAATAAGTGTTTTTATGCTGACACCAAAATTGAGTTTGAAATTAGCGTTTACTAATGCAAGCTCCTACTATTTACTAACGAGTTTAATTGTATGCTTGGAAGTAACAAATTAGTCCATGCTACTCCCATCATGAAAACGCATAGGGCTAGTCATGTTGGAAAATTAAAATACTGATGGCAAACAAGTATATTAAATTGGCCATCATAATGATTAAAACTTTGGTTGTTACAAGTCTAAGGTACTTTGATTTTTCTATCAAGAGTCAAGACAATTCATTAATGTAAACTTGTCAAGGAAAGTGAAATCTACAACGGTTCTTATAATTAAGGGTAAATTATATTGATACCCCATTCTTTAGGGGAAATTAGACTCGCTATATCCTATTTTGGGGAAACGACACTCCGCACCCAAATTTGCAAAATAATTAACACTCTATCTTCTTTTTTTTTTTTTTTTTTTAAAGGAATGTTATCACTTAAACTTAGAATAATTGGAATATTATTTTTCTTTTTAACTCTGGATAGTTAGGCATTGGTTAAAAAAAAAAAAAGGCGAAGTGTCATTTCCCCAAAATAGGGTGTAAAAAGTCTAATTTCTCCAAAAAAAAAAATTAGTGTTAATGTAATTTACTCTATAATTAATTATAAGAGTTAAAAAGTATCAATACCTTGAAAATGAACTTTATTAATTATTGCTCCTTATAATTAATTATAAGTGTCAACACGGTATTCTAGAACTCAATCTATAAACATTGAGCAGTGAAGTCTAGGATCAATATTGCTCTGCTTTCCGTTGTTTCTTGGAAACTTCAAGTTCAAGGCCAAAGTCATTTGTTGCTAGGTTAAAGCAAGAAAGTTAATATAAATTGTTTATGCGAAAACGCTCTTGCAACATATTGGGTGTTTAACGGAGAGTGACTCTTATCGTTATCCCAATCTTCTTTATGAAATTAATTATCCTGTGTGACTAAGGCCACATTATCCTTGTGACAATGCTCAAAAAGCACATAGGTCGATGGCAAATCCTATAATGAAACTAGTTTCGATACCAACGTATATCCCCATTGGTGGATCCTAGAAATTAGTTAGACTGAGAGGTTTAAAAATCAGAATATATTTAAAATACATTGGAATTCTAAAAAATAGAGATTTTCAAACCTTACTCAAATTTTGAGTAGATAAATAATATCAATTTAACAAATAAATTGTATACCATAAAAGAAATTTTACAACATATAATCACATACTTTATCCGAATTTTTGAAGTAAACAAATACTTTACAATTATAATGATTTTCTAGATATTCCAAAAAAAGCACACATAGGTTGGTGGCAAATCCCATAATAAAACTAGTTTCGGTACCAACGTATATCTCCATTGGTGGATCCTAGAAATTAGTCAAATTGAGAGGTTTAAAAATCAGAATATATTTAAAATACATTTGAATTCTAAAAAATAGAGATTTTCAAACCCTACTCAAATTTTGAGTAGATAAATAATATCAGTTTAACAAATAAATTGTATACCATAAAAGAAATCTTACAACATATAATCACATACTTTATCCGAATTTTTGAAGTAAACAAATACTTTACAATTATAATGATTTTCTAGATATTCCAAAACAAACTAATTTTTTGGTATTTTAAAGTTAACAAAAATGTAAGCAAATTGGAATATTTAATACATATAATTTTGAAAAAATACTAGTTAAAATTAAATGTTATTTACCTTTTGCAAGGAACAGATGTAATCCTCTCTATCTCTTCTTTTCAAAATTTACAAATTAAATCCTAATAAATTATATAATAGTCAAAATACATTAATTGGTACAAGAATATTTATTCACTAAACTAAGTGCCTAAAAGGTTTCAATTTTCTCTTTGCCTTTGCACTGTACCACCACTTTACCCGAATCATCAACCTACAGCTAATCTACAAAGTTTGTTTGTTTTTTTTCTAATCAAATACTAATGACATGATAACACATGAAGCTTAATATGAGTTCTACTTCAGCATCATCTTTGTTTTTTTTTTTTTGGTTAAACTACTTCAGCATCATCATCAAATCATCCCCATCTACATACAGCATACACAGGAATCCTAATACTTTGCACTAACTCCTCCTCACGTCAATAGCCTAATAGGTGTCACAATTCTTCCTTCTTTTTTTCTTTTTATCTTCTGTCACTACCAGACTAGCCAATGTACAAAAGTTGTGATTCATTTGCTCTCTTATCAACCCTCAGCTTTCACCCTTACTAATTACTATGCTCTTATTTATGGTGGTAGGTCCAGAACTTTGAAGAGCACTCACATGCTCTTATTTATGATTATAGGTCCTTAATTCAGACCTTTGAGGAGCACTCACCCACACTATACTCTTATATACTGCACTTATTTATGATTGTAGGTCTTAATTTAGAATTTTGAAGAGCACTCACCCATACTATACTCTTATATACTGCCTTTATTTATGATTGTAGGTTCCTAATTCAGACCTTTAAGGAGACTTGCTTCAGCACACCTACCATGAAGGAAATTTCACTCCAAATTTACTACTTACTAGCCAAATCGGGGATTGATATTTTGCCCTTTCTCCCTTTTTAATTCCCCTCTCTCTTTTCTACTAAGCCAAGTTATGACTGATATTTGGGATGTACAATACCTTCGTATGTTATAAAACCTTTTATGATTAATGTTTGAGCTTTCCCTTTTCACCCAAAAAAAGGAAAAGAAAAAAAAAGAAGCCATATTTATATATGGCTTTTGTTAATACCGCTGCTTTATGGGGGTAAAAGATAAATATATATATATATTTTTCTTTTCCATCTGTTTTTCAGACAAATCCTGAAAATTGTCAACTTTTTTTCTCTTCCTCATAAAAATAGCTATAATCCTAAAAAATAATAATATTAAATTCCTCCGATGCATTTTAACCGGACCCTTTTATATATTATTTCAACCTAGTTTTTGTCGTGCATACCATGTGACCTTCTGTACTTTTTTTAGTTGTTGATGAAAGTGACCTTCTGTACTTTTAGAGTGGGTTTGGCCCCACGTTTTCGTCCAAATAACGCGCCTTTTGGGTACAAAACGTGAAAAATGTAACTTTAAATAATAGTCAAAATCTCTCGAACACCCTATGAATGGTCATTATTGCTATGCTTTCTCGTAGTTTCTTGGAAACTTCAAGTCCAAGACCAAAGTCATTTGCTACTAACTTAGCTTATGTTGTGTTTGGATCCTCTATTTTAGAAATACATTTTAAAATATTAAAAATAGTGAGTTTGATAAAATATTAAAACTTTTGGTAAGAAGTGATTATACTGAATAAAATTGTGTCTAGTTTGTATTTTAGAGAATACATTTTTCCTATTAAATAATATATTATTAGGATATATCATGTAATTAACATTAAAACAAAAAACCAAGGGTAAAAGAAAAACAAAATTTTTAATACAAGCCCAAAAAATACATCTATTACCAACACAAAATTAACACACACAAAATCTTCAATAACAAAAAAGTTCTTATTCTCAATGTAAATACAAAAAAAACAAACCCATAAAATAGAATATTACATTATGCTTTAACTTGATGTCTACTTTTAAAAAAAAAATACCATCCACTTTGACTAACATTTTTCATAATTCTACACTTTTCACCTAATAAACAAATTATTATTGTTTTTTCCTCAAGACACACGTACCCCCCCTCCATTTTCTTTTTTCTTTTCCTTTTTATAATTTCCATTCAATGACACTAGCTTCATAAATTTTCGTTAGCCTCTTAATAACAACAGTGAGATCCACTAAATAGAGTTCAAAAATAAAATTAAAAAATTCTCTACATCCACTTTGTGTCCCAATTATTAGGAAAAAAAAAAAGAACCTTATTTCGTCGGACAACCCACGAACACACATGCTGTCGTATCCAAGACGTGTCCACGCAACCCATTTTGCTTCATAGGTTCTCTTGTCTTAGGGCTCTTTGGGAGGAGAAGTGTTGGGCCCATTAACAAGGATAGAGAAGAATGACGTAGTTATACACTATTCTATCAATTGTATCCATTCCAGGGAGAAGCCATAACACCTGAGTGATGTGGCGATGAGATTCCACCTCACAGGCTCACATTGTCAACGGTTTTTCCAAGATGAATTTTATAGGTAGGTGTTATTTTCCCACTTATTGTTGTTATTAACAATAAATGGTTTGAAATGTATACCATCATTTGATATTTTCGCATGAATAATACAAAAATAACAACAATGGATCTCATTTTCCCTTTTTGATTGTACATTGATTGGATGGCTCAGTGGATCATGATTATGTGATTTTGGATTGTGCGGCCTGTTATTAAAGCTGCTTGGCGATTTCAAAGAAAGCAGAATTTGGCAGTCACGAATACCGGCACCGACGGACAGCTCCTTCTGTTGAATCCAGATTTTGGAGTCTCTTTTTTGTTGAATCGAAAATTTGGATGGCTCAGTGGATCATGATTATGTGATTTTGGATTGTGCGGTCTGTTATTAAAGCTGCTTGGCGATTTCAAAGAAAGCAGAATTTGGCAGTCACGAATACCGGCACCAACCGACAGCTCCTTTTGTTGAATCCAGAATTTGGAGTCTCTTTTTTGTTGAATCCAAAATTTGGCCGTCTATTTTAAATTGCTTTCATACATTAGTCAAAAAGCTGTAGTTTTGTGCACAAAGTCAGTATTCAATTATACATTCATCAAAAAAGAGAGCCTGAAATATTGATTTTAACTGTGAAATATGCGAAGACATGTAGAATTAGTAAATTCATAACAACCATGTTATATATGGACACAATTTTTGTGATGATTTTGTTAGCAAAATGACGATTCTATAATGCGGAATAAACACTTAAAAAGAATAAAAAACCTTTGATGCCAAGGAAATAGTACCTCCAGCCAATGGTGTTCCTCACGGTATTGCTGCAGTCTCTCACTAATGTTTGGTACTTCCAAACTCTGATCACTCTCTTTAGATGGTGTAAGACTGAAGGGATTGAGTCTTGAGTCTAGGGACCAAACTGTAGTATTTATAGCTAAAGCTTCCATCAAGCTTTTGTGTCTATGTTCAGTTTATCATGGGAAGTTCATTGAACATTCCAGAACAGTTATGATATCATTTATGAAGTTCATTGAACATTTCAGAACATTTATGATATCAAGTTCATAGGGAAGTTCTTTGAACATTCTAAAACATTTATGATACCAAATTCATAGGGAAGTTCATTGAACATTCTAAAACATTTATGATATCAAGTTCAATGTTCTACGAACATCCGGAGTGGACCACACTTCCGTGAGAAATGGTTAACATTCTCCCACTTGGTCCACACTTCTAATCGAATGTCTCATCTTAAACCCATCGATAAACTGTATTTAAGTAATAAATACATGAATCATGGCGATAGGTCCTCTAAGTACGAGTATTACCTTCCATGTATTACTATGTATTTATTTCTTAACAATTTCTTAATGAATAAACCCTATGTTTATTCTTGGTCCAACACAAATGAATTTTCTCGAAATGAAATTAAGGTGCACATCAATATGAGAAAAAACATCAGAATTAATTAAGAATTTCATTAAAACAACATTGTCAATACAATGAAAAGCTACATAATGGAACCAAGTCCCATTTTTGCTACATGATCCTTGAATTTCAACGATGGCATGCCCTTAGTCAAAGGATCAGCGACCATTGGCTCAGTGCTGACATGCTCAATGACCACTTTCTTTTTTTTAATACGTTCCCTTATGGCTAAATACTTAATGTCGATGTGTTTACTTCGACTCCCACTTTTGTTGTTTTTAGCCATAAAAACAGTAGCTGAATTGTCGCAATATATTCTGAATGGCCTAGAGATAGAATCCATAATTCTAAGCCCAGAAATGAAACTCTTAAGCCATACACCATGTGAAGTAGCCTCAAAACAAGAGACGAACTCAGCTTCCATAGTGGAAGTGGCAGTTAACGTCTGCTTGGCACTCCTCCATGATACAGCTCCACTGGCCATCATAAAAATGTATTCTGATGTTGATTTACGTGAATCAATACAGCCAGCAAAGTCAGAATCTAAGTAGTCAATTACTTCCAGATTGTCTATCCGTCTATAAATAAGCATGTAGTCTTTGGTTCCTTGAAGGTACCTCATTACTTTCTTTGCAGCTCTCCAGTGGTCTAAACTTGGATCACTCTGATATCGTCCCAACATTCCCACATCAAATGCAATGTCAGGTCTTGTGCAGACTTGAGCATACATTAGGCTTCCGACAGCAGAAGCATATGGAATGTTCTTCATTTGTTCCCTTTCAAGGTCGTTCTTCCGGCATTGGTTCAAATTGAACCTATCACCCTTCACTATGGGAGCTACACTTGGTGAACAATCATTCATCTGAAATCTCTTTAAAACTTTATTAATATAGGTTTCCTAAGACAGACCCAAGATACCTTGAAATCTGTCCCTATGGATCTTAATGCCAATGACATAAGATGCCTCACCCATATCCTTCATATCGAAATTTTTAGAGAGGAATTGTTTCACCTCATGCAGCAAACCCTTATCATTGGTTGCTAGCAAAATGTCATCCACATATAAAACAAGAAAACAAATTTTACTCCCACTGACCTTCTGGTATACACATTGATCCATAATGTTTTCTACAAACCCGAATGAAGAAATTACATTATGGAATTTCAAATACCATTGGCGGAATGTTTGTTTTAAATCGTATATGGATTTCTTAAGCTTGCAAACCAATTGCTCACCATCACTAGAGGGGAATCCCTCAGGTTGTTTCATGTAAACCTCCTCCTCTAGATCTCCATTGAGAAATGCCGTTTTCACATCCATTTGTTGCAACTCTAAGTCAAAATGGGCTACTAATGCCAAAATAATGCGCAAGGAATATTTCTTAGATACAGGAGAGAAAGTCTCCGTGTAATCGATTCCTTCTTTCTGAGTGAATCCCTTAGCAACGAGTCTTGCCTTGTATCTCTCAATGTTGCCCAATGAATCTTTCTTTGTCTTAAAGACTCATTTACATCCAATGGCTTTTACACCATTAGGCAACTCAACAAGATCCCAGACTCCGTTACTCTTCATAGAATTCATCTCTTCCTTCATGGCATTGTACCATAATTCTGATTCTTTGCAACTCATGGCTTGTGAAAAGGACTCGAGATCATTTTTAGCTACAATGTTATAGTCAGATTCTTGCAGATACACAACATAATCATCAGGAATTGCTGATTTCTTCGATCTAGTAGATCTTCTTAATGTTGTACCATCATATTCCTGAGAAGTATGTGGTTCAACTCGTTGTTCAAAAGTTCTTGGCAACTCTTGAACTACCTGATCTACTGGAATGTCGTCAGCAGCTTGTGGAACTTCAATGATTGGTTGTTCAACACCAGTTTGTACTTGAGGGGTGCTGTAAACAATACCCAATCTATCACTTGAGGTGGAAGTTTGAGATTCTGAATGATCTTTTTCAGAAACTATGTTCCTGGTTTGATCACTCCTACTGATCAAGTCATTTTCAAGAAACTTTGCATTTCTTGATTCCACAATCCTAGTGCTGTGAGATGGACAATAAAATCTATAACCTTTAGACCTTTCAGCATATCCAATGAAATACCCACTAATGGTCCTTGGGTCCAGCTTCCTCTCTTGTGGATTATAAATTCTCACTTCAGACGGGCATCCCCAAACGCGCATATGTCGCAAACTCGGTTTCCAACCTTTCCATAATTCAAATGACGTTTTAGGAACAGCCTTGGTTGCAACTCGGTTTAATATATACACTGCCATCTTAAGTGCTTCAGCCCACAAGGATTTAGGAAGATTGGAGCTGCTAAGCATACTCTGCACCATATCCAATAATGTTCGATTTCTTCTTTTTGCAACACCATTCTGGTCTGGTGAACTAGGCATGGTGTATTGGGCAACAATCCCATGCTCTTGAAGAAACTTTGCAAATGGCCCAGGTGCTTGTCCATCCTCTGTGTATCTACCATAATATTCTCCACCTCTATCTGATCTCACGATCTTAATTTGCTTACTGCATTGTTTCTCTACTTCAGCCTTAAAGATTTTAAAGGCATCTAATGCTTCGTTCTTGTTATAAAGCATGTAGAGATACATATATCGTGAGTAATCATCTATAATAGAGATGAAGTATTTCTGACCATGTGAGTCCATGTCTGGACTACATATATCAGTGTGTATGATCTCTAATATGTCCGAACTCCTATTGGCACCTTTCTTGGACTTGTTGGTCTGCTTTCCCTTTATGCAGTCCACACAAGTCTCAAAATTAGTAAAATCCAGAATATTAAGTACCCTTCATTTACTAATCTTTTAATTCTTTCTATGGAGATATGACCTAATCTCCGGTGCCATAATTGAGAGGAATCCTCATTAATAACACATCTTTTAGTGCTAGTGTAAACATGCATTGAATCATAAGTAGCATTGTTTTGTAAATTAATGCAATAAAGACCATCAGACAAAGTACCATTTCCAACACAATCAGATTTATAAAATAAACTTGATGAACCTGAAAATATAAAGGAATATCCAAAAGGTACAAGCCTTGAAACTGAAATCAAGTTTCTAGAAAAACTTGGAACATAAAAGGTCTCTTCTAACTTTAAAACAAAACCACTACTTAAAATTAAATAGCAAGTTCCTATAGCTTCCACATGCGAGCTTATCTTGTTTCGTGATAAGATGCTTTGCTCACTTCCCACTGGCTTCCTTAGGTTTTGCAAACCCTGCAAGGAATTCGTAATGTGGATTGTTGATCCAGTATCAATCCACCATGTGTTAATATCTACATTAACCATATTAGATTCATAACAAACAAATGAGGTTGGATTACCTTTATCCGCAAGCCATTTCTGAAATTTGGTGCATTCCTTCTTCATGTGTCCCTTCTTTTTATAGAAGAAACACTTGGAATCTTTCTTGATATCAGTTTGGGGAGGCATTTTACCTTTCCCTTTCTGATTGGCTTGAGATTTGCCCTTTCCATGCATTGCCAGCATTGCACTTTCACCCTGTTCCATCACCAGTCTCCCTTCCTCTTGAACACACATGGTCATGAGTTCATTAATGGACCATTTATCCTTATGTGTGTTATATGAGATTTTGAAGGGTCCATATTGGTGTGGAAGGGTGTTCAGAATGTAGTGCACTAGGAAGGACTCTGACATTTCAACCTCGAGTTTCTTCAATTGAGCCACAATATCCCTTATTTGCATGATGTGCTCGTGCACACCTCTCACACTGGTGAGCCTTAGGGATGAGAACTTCATGATTAGGGTGCTTGCTAGTGCCTTGTCTGAAGTGACAAATTGTTCATTAATGGCTTTCAGCAAGTCTTGGACCTTTTCATGCTGATCGACAGAACCACGAATACCAGCAGAAATTTTAGTCTTAATGAACATCACGCTGAAACGATTGGATCGCTCCCATCGCTCATAAAGCGCGATGTCCGCTACAGTGCTGGTATTAGTAGGTGATGGTGGTTCGTCTTTCCTAATAGCATAGTCTATGTCCATCCACCCTAAATGAAAAAGAACTCTCTCCTTCCAGATCTTATAGTTATCTCCCTTAAGTTCAGGGATATCAGAACGAATATCAGAGAAATTTGCAGGTTGTACAACTGCATAAAATTATAGATTACATGCTTACGTTAAAAGGAGGCCTAAATAGAATTTCATGCTGTACCAATGTAAATCATGCTTAAAAATTGAATCTAATGACATAAAAATATGCCTGTGGGCTAATATTTTTAATTCAAGTAGATTCAATCATTCTTTATGATAGAATTTATCAAATATATTCTATCTTAGATTAAACTTTATGATAAAACTATCAAATTATTTACTAAATTCATGATTCCTGTGGGTAAGTCATGAATAACTTGATATTTTATCCTAATTAATAATACAAATATAATAAAAATTCCTGTGGGATAAAATTTATTATATTAAGTATAATTAATTACAATCAATGTCTAATATTCTTTATGTGATCCTGAATCACAATATATAATTTTATTTAATTAAAGATGCTGTGGCTATTCTTTAATAATTAAAATTATATGGATCACTAGACATTAAATCACATAAAACTAACTTAATATGAGAATAATAACAAACTACATAATTTTAACTAATACTAACATGTTATTATTGTGCATAAAATATTCTCATAACATAAGCATAAATATTGTATAATTAAGATTATTATGCATAACATTCAATTTCATGCCTTTAACTATATATTTATACTCATCCAAAATTGCATGTATTAATATAGAGCAGAAATAATTAATTCATGCAAACTCAATATGAGCATAAATAAATTTGCACAATAATTATCCAAATTGCATATAATAAAAATTATAAACACAAAGGATGTGGGCCTAAAAACCCACTTCATAGACCAAAAGTGGAAACTAAAGCGGAATAATATAGCACAACAATTGTTTGTCTCTATTTTTTGGGATATATATATATATATATATATATATCTATTTTATTTTAAACTTTTGGCAAAAATAGAGATAAACAGAGTATCACTAAAACACCAAGGCAGAGAATAAAACCTTGCTCTGATACCAACTGTTAGCAAAATGACGATTCTATAATGCAGAATAAACACTTAAAAAGAATCAAAAAACTTTGATGCCAAGGAAATAGTACCTCCAGCCATTGGTGTTCCTCACGGTATTGCTGCAGTCTCTCACTAATGTTTGGTACTTCCAAACTTTGATCACTCTCTTTAGATGGTGTAAGACTGAAGGGATTGAATCTTGAGTCTAGGGACCAAACTGTAGTATTTATAGCTAAAGCTTCCATCAAGCTTTTGTGTTTATGTTCAGTTTATCATGGGAAGTTCATTGAACATTCTAGAACAGTTATGATATCATTTATGAAGTTCATTGAACATTCCAGAACATTTATAATATTTATGATATCAAGTTAATAGGGAAGTTCTTTGAACATTCTAAAACATTTATGATACCAAATTCATAGGGAAGTTCATTAAACATTCTAGAACATTTATGATATCAAGTTCAATGTCTACGAACATCCGGAGTGGACTACACTTCCGTGAGAAACGGTTAACAGATTTTCCACTAAGGGCATGATGGGAAATGCCATCGAATCCTAACTATAAGAAGAGTAGGTGTGCAATTTCATCCATATATGCTCTAGCATACAATGATACAAACTGCCCACGTTTCTTTGATTTCTCTTCTTGTTCTGCTCTAGTTTGCTTGCTTCTTGCCAACTCATTAACGAAAACATGATATTATCTTTCTTAGACTTTCAACTCAATGAAGCGTAGCTAGTAACTACCAATGGCTTCCACCACCATTCAAGCTGCCTCATCATCTTCTTCTAAACCCCAACCAGAATACGAAGTTTTTCTTAGTTTTAGAGGTGGAGACACCTGTGATAATTTTACCGACCATCTATATCATGCTTTGGATGGAAAAGGGATTTTTACCTTTAGGGATGATAAAGAACTTGAGATGGGACATCCCATTTCGCAGGAACTCTTAAGTGCAATCAAAAAATTGAGGATGGCAGTCATCATTTTGTCTCAAAACTATGCGTCTTCCACATGGTGCTTGGAAGAACTTGCAAAGATTGTTGAATGCATGGAGGGTGGGATATTAAGAGTGTTGCCCATTTTCTACCATGTGGTACCTAGTGATGTGCGGCATCAGGAGGGGAATTTTGCAAAGGCCTTTGCTAAACACGAAAACGATTTCAAGGAGGATATGGAGAAAATGGAGAAGGTGCGGAAGTGGAAAGATGCTTTAACAAAAGTGGCCAATCTCTCTGGAAAACATATAATGGCTGGGTAACACTCACTGAACTTCTTCTCATGAGAATATTTTTTGCTTGTTCTATCTGCGATACTATTCCGTTTATTTATTTATTTATTTTTGCTAAAACCGATACTATTCCGTTTATTTAGATGTTAAAGGTTGACGGTTTCATCACCACAAAGGTATGACTTATATGGAGTATTATAAACAACACTAATTATATATTATTCCATGATTAAAGAAAAAAAGGTTGTCACTAAATCAAGTTTCAAGGTTTGATTATAGATCGTGGTTGAAGGGGAAATTTAATTTACTAGTTAGGTTGAGTGACAAATTAGATAAGCAGTATATATATAAAATATTTGAATCTATGATAACAAATCCCTAATCTAATCTAACTTATTTGAATAAACCATTACAAACTACAAGCTTCACTCGTCCAATTCTGATAAAAATAAGACACAAAACAACTATCTTTACCTTAACCAAGAAGGAAACAAATTCAATCTAAGGTAGGGGTGTGCATCCAACCCACCAACCCAACTTAATGGGTTCGGTTGGAAATATTTTCCGAGCCTCAGGTTGGGCCAAGTTTGGGTTGATAGTTTTTTTTAACCCATCTAATCTGACTTAATCCGATATATATATATATATATATATATATATATAAAAGTTTATTTTAAAGCTGTTATTTTAATTTTTAATTTGATTTATATTGATGTTTTGGGAATTAGTTTTTGATCATGATGCGGCACATCATGAATGCCATCATTTATTTTGTTAAGTTCATTAGGGAACTAATGAATTTGTAAATTTGGAATAGTTTAGGCAATTATATGATTTTCAATAATATATTTTAGAAATGGCTTAAATAGGTCAAGAAAACCTTTTTTATTTATTTATTTTTTACAAGGCATAAAACATTTAAGGGATATAATCCCATGTGGTGCTACCTCACGCGTACTAGTAATGGGCTGTCGCTTCCTATCTTGAAATCAAAAGATTATTTTTGGTCATTAGTGTGGCTTGTATTGTAAACATGGCATTTAAGATTTGGTGGTGGTTGATATCTAGGTCCCAATTTGTCTCAATTAGCCAAATCAAGGTAAGAATTTGGTAACTCAACTGGCAAAACTTTTTTTTATTATTAAATTATAAAATAAAATAAAAAAGACAAATCGGAATTTCAAATAAATTACCGTATTTTCAAAAAAAAAAAAAAAAAAAAAAAAAAAAAAAAAAAAAATAAGAAAAAAAAAAAAATAGTCCCTGCTGCTTCTAGTTTACATAAAAAACCATGTTTTTTTTTTGGAAACTTGCCCCTAGGATTTTCAAGAAAATCAAGCTCGATTATGTTGTTTAGTTCAATTTTAGAGCTCTATTTTTTTAGATGAACAAGATAAACATCAACACTTACATCTCCAATTGGTTTGTGTTGACACAAAGATTAATGTTATGTCTTTATCTTATAGGCCTGAGGCAGAGTTTATTCAAAGCTTTGTTAACAAGATATATTCTGAATTGGTCTTGTTGGGATGGGATCCAAGTACTGAAGGTCTTGTTGGGATGGGCTCTCGTGTTAAGGAAATGAATTCATATCTAGGTTTGGAGTCAAAGGATGTTCGCTTTATTGGGATATGCGGGATGAGTGGAATGGGCAAGACAACTCTTGCCCGAGTTGTTTTTGACAGGATCGGTGATCGATTTGATTATAAGAGCTTTATCGAAAATGTTAGAGAGCTTGGGTTAAAGAAGTCACAAAAACAACTCCTTTCTGATATGAAGTTGAAAAGTGAAAAGGAATCATGGGATGTGTATAAGGGAATCCAGGTGACCAGCAGGAGACTACGTAATAAAAGGGTTCTTATTGTTGTTGATGACGTGACTGAAGAAAGACAACTAGAAACATTAGTAGGGAATCCTGATTGGTTTGGTCTTGGAAGTAGAATCATTATCACTACTCAAGATAAACATTTGTTGGTGAGGTATCGAGTTGAAACAGTTTGTATGGCTAAAGGACTAAATAATGACGAAGCGCTACAACTTTTTTCTCAGAAAGCCTTCCACAAGTCCCATTGTGAAAATGATTTACTAGATTTGTGCAACAATTTTGTCAATTATGCTCAGGGCGTTCCTATAGTTCTAAAAGTTTTGGGTTCCTCTTTGTGTAAAAGACCAAAAGAGGACATGGAAAATGTTTGGTTAGAACTACAAGGAACTCCCCATGATCCCCATGAAAGAATTCCTCCTACACTTAGAATAGCTTTGGATGGACTGAAGGGTTCGGAGAGAAAACTGTTTTTGGATATTGCGTGCTTCTTTAAAGGGGAGGACAAAAATCGAGTAGCTGATTTCAACCCGAAAATTAATATATATATAAGCACTCTCATCGAAAAATCTCTCATTACTATAGTAGGAGGGAAATTATGGATGCATTGTTTACTACAAAAAATGGGTCAGGAAATTGTTTGTAAGGAATCAGACGAACCTGGAGGACGTAGTAGGTTGTGGCTTTGTGATGATGTCCTTAATGTATTACAGAATAGTATGGTAAGTGAATTAGTATATAGACCTAAATTTAGAGAAGTAATAATTCTACAATAGATTCATGTGAATTTTTGCTATATATATCTTGTCCGACACTAATTTTATTTTTCTTGGTTATCAGGGAACAGAACAAATTGAAGGAATTATGCTAGAAAATCCTCCGGATAAAGAAGTAGAATTGAATGCTCAAGCCTTTTCAAAGATGAATAAACTAAGATTGCTTAAAATCTGTAAGGTGAACCTTCCTCATCTCAGTTATCTTTCTAATGAGTTACGTTTGATGGAATGGGATGAATATCCTCTGGAATCATTGCCAAAGAGTTTTCAGCCAAAGGAACTTGTTGAGCTCATTATGCGTCGCAGTTGTATTAAGCAACTTCCCAGGGAATTTACTGTAAGATTTTCACTTATACTAGTGTTTTTTTGTTTTAAAGATTAAGTTATTGATTGCTTAATTTTCTATATTTCCTTATTGTTTTTCTCTCAGAACTTGGACAAGCTGAAGGTCATTGATCTTAGTGACTCTAAAAACTTTACCAAGACTCCTGACTTGAATGGATTCCCAAATATTCGGAGGTTGAATTTTGAAGGTTGTACAAGTCTTGAGAGCCTTCCACACGAGATTAACTTGGAATCTCTTGAAATTTTTATTCTATCGGGCTGTTCAAAACTCAAGAAGTTTCCAGAGATTGGGAGAAATATGAAAAAGTTGTCAGAGCTTTATTTGGATGGAACTGCCATAGAAGAACTACCATTATCAACCAAGCATCTAACTGGCCTGCTTTTATTGAATCTTCGAAATTGCAAAAACCTTTTGAGCTTTCCGAGCGCCATTTGCAGTTTGACATCTCTTAAAATTCTCACTCTATCAGGATGTAGGGGTGAACCGCAAGAACCAAGGGATTTGCTTTCTCTCTCTAGCAATTTATTCTTAACTAGTGCTGTCAACTTGTTGCCTCTGCCGATCTCAGGATTAAGCTCATTGTTATCTCTAAATCTAAGTAATTCTAATCTGTTGGACGGAGTACTCCCTGATGATCTTAGCAGCTTATCCTCACTAGTGTCTCTGAATTTGAGCGACAATTATTTTACACGCTTGCCTGATAGCATTTCTAAACTTTCTAAGCTCAAATTTCTTCACTTTGATAATTGTAGTAATCTTCGATCACTGCAATATCTTCCCTTGAGTACACAATTTGTTACGGCACGAGGATGTACTTCACTTGAAAAGTATTCAAATCAACTTGGTCTTTGGACTTCGGGAGAAACAGGATTCACTTTTATTGATTGCCTTAGCATGGCCGAGAATGAAAAAGGCAAAATTGACAAATTAGCAGAAGTGCCGACTGTACACTTCCAATCATTATGGCAAAAATACATGGAGGTCAATCTCTCTCTTTTTCTCTACCCTGCACACACACATGCATTGAACATCTTTTTTACTCTTGTCTTTTAATATTTTACAGGCGCAAATTCATGAAATTGAAGGGCTTTACAGTGTTTCGCCTCAAACTGAAATTCCAAAGTGGTTCAACCATCAGAACGATGGGTCATTTGTACCAGTCCCGCTACCTTCTGATCTGTTCAATAATGAAAATTGGGAAGGGATTGCTCTCTGTGTTGCTTTTGAAGTCCATGCAAATTCGAACGAGGTTTTACCTGGTGAGGATTCAAAATCCTTTCATGAGTTTATTTGTCGTATGGACATGGATGGAGGTTTGGACCCGAATGGAGGTCTTATAGATCGTCCCCTGGTCTTTAAGTTCCCAAAGGACGAACTCTATGTTGGTTCATTTGGACTTTTGCTATATATATCGCATGTGATATTGAGACACCAATTGGACAAACGGAGTTGCATTACCCCTTTGATTACAACAAACAGCCCTGATATTGAGATTAAAAAGTGATGAACTATACGACAGCTGTAGTTCAAATATGTATCACTCATTCTAATAAGAAACACATGTTTATACACGTGTTAGTATTAGAGCAAAGTGTGGGCTTGTTAAGTATTTGTTAGAAGTTGTTATCATTCTGTTATACTTTCTGTTAAGCTTAAATCAGTGTATATATACTGCACTAAGTGTGCTGGTATAATTAACCAGAATTAATCCAAGATTCACTTCAACAATATCTCTCTCTCTCTCTCTCTCTCTCTCTTTTCTTCATATTCTTTTGGTTCTTTCAAAAAGTGTGGTGCACGTATTCTATATGGGCATGAAGATATCGTAGGATTTGTACAAAACTTAAGTGAAAGTTATTTCGGGAACCCTGATGACCTCCGTCAACTTCATAAACAATTCATGGAAGATCATATCAGCATTCCCCAAAACCCTGATGAGGAGGAGGAATCCTGTCAGTTCAATGGACAAATTGAGTCAGACACCATGCTAAAGAGGGCTCAAGTTTTTGCTTTCAAAATTGTATCAGGTCTCTTCATTTCAACACCATATTTTTGAACTCCATTTTTGTATCTGTTTTTCTCTCTCACTCATTGAACATTTTAACACCATATATATATATATATATATGTATGTATTTTGCAGGTAGAATTGGCAAGAAACCATCAGTATAGTTATGTCTTTCCTGAGTTTGCAAAAACACAGCGTTGGTTCAGATATCAAAATTTTATGCCCTACATGAAAATACGGTTGCCTCCAGATTTGCATGATGATCCAAAATGGTTGGGGTTCACTTCATCTGCTTTGTGTACAATTCAAAAGGATCGATTGCAGGATCCAACCATTTCTCTTCACTTTTCTACTAGTGATGGAGTTCCTTCGGCTGCTCACATTGTCTTTCCCTTCTCTAGAGAAATTTTTGAAGGGTCATCAAAATTACTTTTCGTATCATACTTACCACGCCTGCTTTTTGAGTCGAATCAGCGTTGGCATTTTGAGGCTTCATTTGTAAGCAATGACCCAGGTGTGCAAGTTGACATGTGTGGAATGCGTGTTTTATACGAGCAAGACGTGGAAGTGTTTGTGCAAACACTTGTCGATTACATGTTAGAGAGTCCGGAAACCTATCATCAAGCTTTTTACCTAAATCTTTTACGTGACCTTGAAAAATTTCAAGACTGCAACCATGAAAATGATTTTTGTCCCCATTTGTCACTTGGCGAAAGGTTAATATTAACTTGACAAGATTTTTGTATATACCACACTTGAACGCAATAGATATGAAATTAATGAGTCAAATTAATTGAATGTTTTTTGATACTTGCAGGAGGCCTCATTCCATGCCATTGCTTCTACGAAGTAATGAAACAATACAAGAGGAGTGTACTTCACCGGAAACATCTTCAAATAATCAAGAAAGTACAGAAGGCACTTCAAAAAATGCGAGTCGCTCTAAAATTTATTTAGGTGTACCATTGGTCAATGGGCAATGTGAAAGTATGACGTCAAGCAGCCTTGAATCATGGTTTAAGCCATATCTGCAGGTCTCTCTCTCTCTCTCTTCACACTCATGCGCAAACTCACATACACTCACACACACCTAGAAGGTAATATAAGAAAGGCCTAAATGCATTCTTTGTTTTACCCAGGAGGGCTATTGGTTCATGAAATTTAAAATGAGCACTATCGGCTCTTGAAGTTGAAAAAATGATTGTTATTATGCCTCCATCGAGCTCTGTTAGATTGTTTGGTTATGTGGTTAACATAATTATTATGTGACATATTTTAATATTAAAGTGACACATTATTTTTTAAAATAACAATTACAGTTAAGCATAATATCCATGAACAAACCCTGTTTCATTACTAACCCAAATACTAGATCATATTCAGACAAAAAAAAACACCCAAATCAAAACCCATGTACCCGCAACACTCACCCAAATTAAAACCCCCACCTATCCTTCTTAACCCCACTGGCGCCACCTCGAAAAGAACTTATTGAGGTTGTACTCTCAGAGAAAGAGAGAGAGAGAGAGCTCCACGCCATTGCTGTTCTAGACGGCTAGACCTTTGCGTAATTTTTCTTCGTTTATGTTCTTTCTTTTGCTTTGCACCAATAAACAAAAAGAAATTTAAAGAAAATGATTGGTTGATAGATTGATGGCAGAATTGGAAACGTCAATTGTTAGATGTGTGAGTAACATAGATACTTAATCATTTCGTCTCTTGACCTCGTCATTTTCACTTTTCAGGCCAAGCCAAGCCTGTTCATTTATAGCAAGTTTTTAAAGGGAGTTCAATATATATAATTCGGGAATATATCAGCTGCAATTTAAATAGGTACACTGCAATGTAACCAAATGGTCGAATAAAATAACGCCAACTAATTAAAAAAAATTGCATCAGCAACACCTCACAATCTGAAATATCAAACACTTGCATATAGCTGACTTCTTCCTGTATCCAAACAACCCAATCTCTATGACAAGATACCGATCTCCACAGAAAGTCACGGCCACCCCCAAACACCATAAACCCAATTTCTAAGATCCATAAAATCTGTTACCTGTAAAGGCTAGAGATGCAGAGAAATGTTGAAAAATATTCTCACTTACTTCAGGTCGAGGTTTCATTGAGATTATATAACAATTGAATACAAGTTGTGATGAATCATGAAATACAATGCAGGAGAATGAGGTTGAGCATAACTCAACAATGTCAACAATAGAGTATGTTCCTATCTAGAATAGGTTGCTATCTAAACTACTCCTGAGAAGCAGTAGATGAGAATTGGGTTTGCAATGGACTCTGCTCCTTTATCTCCAAGAATTTGGAGTCTTGATGTTAATCCTTTGACATAGTCAATACATACAAAAACGAAAGGCCCAACAACACGCACACACCAAAACAACCCAACTACCATATATCAAAATCCTAAAATAAAAAAATAAAAAATTAACAGAAATAGTAGAAAGAACCGAGAAGCAAAAAAAAACCCAAAAATTGAATCAAACAACATTGAAATTACGTTGACGAAAGTAAGCAACATTTTGAGCTTGAGCCATCATCAGAGGCGAGACCATTATGCATCTGGACGGCCATGGCATCCATGATTTGCTTGAGCTGACCCACCGTTCTCTCGTAGGTAGAGAAGGAATTCGCCAGCATGCCCACTTCCCAAACGCCACCGCCACACCCTCCTTTCACCGTGTGACCGCGAGTTTCACGATTGTATTTGTGGTGGCCGTGGCTTGCTGTGGTGGTCGGAATCTGGTCAAGAAGTTTGTAGATCTGGGTTGTTTTGGTACACGAAGGAAGATGTAAGATATATTCAAGTGTTTGACATTTCAGATTGTGAGGTGTTGCTGATGCAATTTTTTTTAATTAGTTGGCACTTTTTTATTGGACCATTTGCTTACATTGCAATGATTGTACCTAGTTAAATTGCAGCTGATATGCTCCCATATAATTCGTACCTTTTTTGGGGTTTTCTTAATTAAATTTAAAGCCAACTAAAAGTCCAGTACTCGTTTAGGAGAAAGATTTGATTTCTTCTATTATAGAAGACATCGAAATAGATTTCCCCAGTCCAAGTTTAGAATCCCCTCCTGGAGATGGAGCTTCTTGAACTACCGTGTGTGGGTGCGTGGTTATGCCAATGGCTTTGGGTGGTGCGGCTTGTTGTGTTGTCTGGTCTGGAGGAGGGTTAGGGTGTGGGTGTGGTTCTGATTTGGTACGGGTGTAGAGAAGGGTTACCGAATGGAGATGGCTTTGCTATCGGTTGGTTGAAACGCTTAGAGGTAAATTTCAATAACAATTTATCAAGACACGTAATGTTAGAAATGCCAGTCATATTTCCGTTAGCTATATAAGTCAGCAAACTAACAGAGTTTGATGGAAGGATTAATAATGATCATATATATATATTTTTTTTTAATTTTTTTTAATTTTGAGAATCAATAACACTCATTTCAAACAATGCATTTAAGTCTATAAGGTAAGTGTTGTGTAGGGAATTAAGAGTAATTATATTAGCAAATGTCCCACGCAATAGGTGGTGCTTTTTAAAATATTTTATAAACTATTGTTTTATGGTGCATGAATAATAATCTATATATAAATTAAAGTAGAAAACGTTGCCATCTTTTTGCCACGTGGCATCTAAGGCAACATCTTCTGCTTGACACGTAGCATCTTAGGTGGCACATGAATTAAATAAACTAAATTTAATACCCATTACTTCATAATAAAAACTACACCATTAATAAATTAAATACCCACTACCCAATTATATGCTCCAATTAAAGGGTCTTATTAATTAATTCAGATATAAAGTGATATATTCGAACAAAATCTGTTAAACACAATATATGTTACTTCAAATATGCATTTAAATTACAACTTGGATATTCGCCCCAATGGTTATTCCTCTCCCCAAAAAGTCTCATCTCTTTGTGAGAGCGTGGGTTCGATCTTTGGGATCCCCAAATTTATTCCTGTGTTCAGTTCCACTTTTATAACTTTTTGGTTTTCTCACTTTCTCCCACTGTATTGTTTCTTCTTCAGATTTGTATCAATTTATATTATATTTTATTTTTGTTTCCGTCTAATTTACTTACTATTGTACAATTATTTTCTACTATTTAATATTTAAGTGGAAATAAGAGTTTGGGCAAGATAAAGTTTACATAAGTATTACCTTCATTTTCGTCTTTTCTCAGATTAAGTATTTGAAAATTATATTTTCTTTATTTAAAGAGTAAAAATTTATTTAGATTATAAACTGCTACAATTAGGTTAGGTTTTTTTTCTAAGTTGAATGCTAAATAGCTATAAATACTTGCTGATACGTCGAAAAATGATACTTTTACCGTATATGTAAAATGATATTCTTCTGTTATGAGATACCTTAATGATTTGATCTTAAAGGGTGGAGTAAAACGTGTCTCATTGTTATTAGCAATCTCAATTGATTTTGATCATATGGTTTTTTTTTTTTTTATTCATGAATGCAGATGCATTAGCTGAGTTGGTCTTAAAGAGAGTGGAGGATATAGTTATGATGAGTTTTTCTATGCAATAACTTATTGTATATGTTACATTCGAAGTATTTTCGCTTAGTTAAGTTGTAGTCCTCTATTTTTTGCCACCAATAATGCTTTTTTTTTTTTTTTTTTACAATTTCTGATAATATTTAGTTGCATATAAAATTTAGTTTGACTTGGTTTATTTTTATTTTTATACAATTGGATATATTCGAAGTATTTTTGCTTAGTTAAGTTGTAGTCCTCTATTTTTTGCAACCAATAATGCTTTTTTTTTTTTTTCTTTCAATTTTCAATACTATTTAGTTGCATATAAAATTTAGTTTGACTTGATTTTTTTTACTTTTATACAATTAGATATATTCGAAGTATTTTTGCTTGGTTAAGTTGTTGTCCTCGATTTTTTGCAACCAAAAATGTTTTTTTAACAATTTCTGATACTATCTAACTGCATATAAAATATAATTTGACTCGATCATTTTATTTTTATACAATTGGATATGTTAAATAGCTTAACAACTAGCTGTTTAATATATTTTTGGGGGATACGTGTTAAGTATAAATTATTTTACAATACTCATATTAGAATTGATGAGGCAACATTCAAATTATCTAAGATTTAAGATATCAATGGACTATCATTTTAGAGATAACCAAAAGAGGCAATTGTGTAATTTATTTATTTATTTTATTTTATTTTATTTTTTTCGGGTTAGAGGAAATAACATCTTAACATTTTTTTTCTTCTATGTGTTAAATGTTTCTAAAAGATACGTTTTAGACTTAAGATGACATTGTCATTTTTATTTCCGTGGACCAATTTGTTATATAATGGACTTTTAAGGTCATAGATATGATTTATGTGATTATTTATAAGTGATAAATTGCCCAAAAAAAATATGAAAAGAGAAATCAAAGAAAGTTAAAAAAGGTAAAGATGGGATAAATATGCGACAAATTGTATTATTTATTTGTACTATCAAAGTATTGTATGTTAAACAAAAATGAGAAACCTCTGAACATTTAGAATTCCTATATAGAACAATTGAGGTTCACCAAAGTGATTGAAATTCATAAACGATGTGAAGTGAGTTTTTTTTTTGTTTTTTGCTAAGTGAATACAACCCCGTGAAATAAACCCCCATTGAAAGAAATCGATACAACTAGATTAGAAAGTTATTGGTAGTTATCTTTATAGACTTACTATAATACATTTGATAAAATATAATAAAAATCAGTATAATAGATTTGATGAGATATAATAAAAATAATCATTTATATTTTTAAGCGTAAAGAAAAATTATTTACATTTTCTATTTTACACTTTTCTTTTCTTTTCTTTTCTTATTATTATTATTATTATTTTTACTTTTCATTATTGTTGTTATTTATTCCTTCTTCTTAGTTAACCTGATTTGTTGGAAACATATTTTTAGAAAAATAATGAAAAAAAGCCGCGCATTGCGCGGGTTATAGTCTAGTAATTATATATTACAAATCATATTAGAGAATGATAATGGAGTACATTGCTTGTGTAAACTAATACTAGAGAATTAATAATTAATGAGTTATTTAATTAACATTTTAGAATTATTAAACTAATATCTCTATTTTGGTGGGTGTAAACAAGGTTGTTAAAATCAAGATTCTAGATAGGGTCACTGGAGGGGTTTAATGGATTGGATCGTAGGATCATAAAATTCTACTATTTCATTTTAAAAAAATGCAAAAAAGAAGAAGAAGTATTGATCATGTATGATAAATAGTCATTAGAATTATTCATGAAAAAAAAATTTAATTTAAATATATTATAGTTCTATATTTCATATGATTGTATCTCGATTAGCTTTGCGAGTACATTGCTTGTGTACATGAGAAGTTTACTTCTTCTTTTTTCAATAATATATATATATATATATTTTTTTTTTTCATATTACTAACGCAATAGAGTTATTTTTAAAAAAAGTATAAACAAAATTTATCAAAAAATTAATTAATTCGTAACTAATTAGTAAATAACTAACATAAGCAAGTGAAAATATTTTTAAGTTACAAGTTCCAAACAAAATTTATCCAAAAATTAATAAATTTGTAACCAATTACTAAACTATCAATATAAGAAAATGGAAATGTTTTTAACTTACAAGTTGCAATATCATAACAAGTTATTAACTGAAATATTTTAAATTAAGTTCATGTTTCATGCATCCAAACAAAATTTATAAGAAAATTGGATTAAAATAGTTTTAACTAAAAATTTAAAAGGAGAAAAGAACATCAAACAACCAAAGGAAAATAGTAGTGCAACCCAATTTTTGGTTAATTATATTAATTGTTCTAAATGTAATGAGTTGTTTTTGGTCCAAAACTACCTAAATAATTACCACCCAATCAGCATAGTCCAAAATTTATTTAGTTCGAAGAAGAAAAAAACAAGGGTAAATTACACTGACACCCTATTCTTTTAGGGAAACTAGACTCGCTACATCATATTTTAAGGAAATGACACTCTGCTCCAAAATTTGCAAAATAATTAACACTCAACCCCTTTTTCTCCCATTTTTAAAGGAATATTCTCACTTAAACTTAAAATAATTGAAATATAATTTTTCTTTTTACTCTAGTTAGTTAGGCATTGATTAAAAAAATTAAACAAAAAAAGAAAAAGAAAAAGAAAAAGGGGGCGGAGTGTCAATTATTTTGCAAATTTGGGAGCAGAGTGTCATTTTTCCAAAATAAGGTATAACTAGCCTAATTTCTCCAAAAGAAGAGGATATCAGTGTAATTTACCTTAAAAAGAAAAACTTGGATGGTAGGATTAGTTCGATCCTCCTTCTCCATCAATCTTCATGTGATTTGGATCGTATGGACAAAGAAGGATCGTATAATCCACATCGTGATTTTAATAATTGAGTGAGTCCACACATAAAACCCTATAATAACCAATACATAAGATAAACAAATACAATTTTTCGTTTACTCCAACTTAACCATTAGCATTACAAGAAGAGGTGTTTGAAATGAACACAATACCTCAAAATATTTAAAATGATCTAAAATAACCAGAAAACCTCTAAAATGAAAAAAATATCCGTAAAATATCTAAAATGACCAAAATTCCCTCGAAAGCTCCAAATTGACCGAGATACCACTAAAACTCTAAAATGACCAAAATACTCTCAAAATATAAAAAAAGACCAAACTACTTGTGAAACCTACACAATAACTAAAAACCCTTGAAACCTCTAAAAAACCCAAAATAACCCTAAAATTTTCAAACGACCAAAATAGTTCCGAAATCTCAAAAATGACAAAAATATCTCTAAAAGCATCAAAATACCCAAAAACCTAAAAAATGACCAAAATACCCTAGAACCTCCAAAAAGACCAAATACTTCTTAAAGGTTCAAAGTTACAATACATTTGAAACATCTAAAATGACAAAAATACTCTAAAATTATAAAATGACCAGAATACCCCGGGAACTATCAAAATTACTAAAATACCCCTGAAATTTCCAAATACTAAAATGCCTTTAATACTTCTAAAATGACCAAAATACCCCAAAATGTGTTTAAAATTTTTTTTTAAAAAAAAACCTTGAACGTTCAAAATGACTAAAATACCACCCGAAAGCTCTAAAATGATCAAATACACTTAAAACATCCAAATGACCAAAATAACCCTTGAAAACCTCTAAATTGACCAAAATACCTCTAGAAATAACCCTATAACCTTCAAAATGATCAAAATAATCCTATAACTGTCAAAATGACCAAAAAACCCCTAGATCACATAAATGGCCAATAATACCTTTGAAACCTGTAAAATAACAAAAATACCCCCAAAACTTGAAAATAACCAATATGCTCCCCAAAACATCCAAATACCCTCCCGAAACCTCTCTAAAATAACCAAAATACACTTAAATCTCAAAAATTACAAAAATGCTACTCAAATATCTAAAATGAACAATATACCCTTAAATCCTCAATAATGACCAAAAAACTATTTTTTTTCTTTCACTATTTAATGTGCATTTTTAATTCCTTCCAAATTAATATTCTTTCAAAACCCTATCGAAAAGGAAACAAACAATGCCAAACCTTCATTACTCATAATTCAACCATGCATAGCACCTACAAGTCACTTGCCTATTGCTTGACACTCTAGTAGCATTTTGTAAGTTTCATGAGTATTTTAGAGGTTTCCCTAATCCCAAGGAATGCTACGAGGTAGCATGTTCTCTGACTTTGGTCATTTTATAGGTTTCTATGATATTTTTAGTAATTTTGGTGGTTTATGAGTATTTTGGTTGTTTTAAAGGTTTTAAGGAGTATTTGTTTTTATCATTCTAGAGGTTCAGGAATATTGTCATCATTTTATAGGTTTCAAGGGGTAGTTTAGTCATTTTCAATGTTCTATGTGTGTCTTGGTCAATTTGGAGGTTCCTTGGATACATTTTTTTTCCTCTTTCATTTTGGAGGTTTTGAGATCATTTTTTTTTTTTTTTTGAAGGTTTCAATGACATTTTCGGCCATTATAAAACGTGAATTTTGGTCATTTTATATGTTTTGAGGGCATTTTGGACAAAGTAGGATGTTGAAGAGGTGGTTTGGTCATTTTGGAGGTTTTGATAGTATTTTGGTGGTTTGTGTGGGGGAGGTTATATTGGTCTTTTTGCTGATTTTGAGGGTATTTTGATCATATTTATTAGAAAATTGTTTACCTCCAATCCGATTTAGAGGAATCCTTTTCCAATCCACTATATGACAAGTAAATAAGCCATCCACGTGTACTTTTAGTCACATGACATTTTTAATAAGTCATGTAACTTTTTAAAATACACATGTGGATTATATTTGCTTGCCATGTAGTGAGTTGAATTCCTCTAAATCGGATTGGAGGTAAACTCTGTCCTATTTATATTTATTATCATTTTGGAACTAGCGTGAAATACTAAAGATGAAAATCATATTTATTATCATCATATGTAGTATTCTTCTTACTAAAAAGCTAATTAGTATTGCTATGTAGATTTTTGTTTTTGTATTTTGTAATTTGTATATTTTTTTTAAACACCCAAACATGTAAACAAAAAATGAAAAACTAAAAATAAAAAGCAGCCAAACAATCTTTACGTGGAGCGAGACAATAGGGCAGCACTCAAAATCCAAAGTCTCATAACTTTTAACATTGGGCCATCTATCAAACAGGCGAACTATCGTGCCAAACACATGGGTCAAGTGATGTTTTTGTTTTGGATTCTTGAAAACTTTCAATTTGGGAGGACTAATTTTCAATTTTGGGAGGCCCTATATAAATTTTTGAATATAAATTTTCAAATGTATACTAATAATAAAAAAGATTTAAAATTTCAGGGGCCATGAAGGCATGAACCCCCTTGGTCTAAGAATTGTTCGTGCCGTGCACGACTGCATCACAGAAAACTTTTAGTCTAAGTTTGATTAACATTTCCTATATGTTTTCCAGGACTGCTACACCCACCGTGGTATTTTCAATCACTGTTTTCCTCTAAGTGAAATTCCAGAGTGGTTCTGCGATCAGGGTGCTAATAGATCCTCAGGGAGAATTAGCCCGCTACCTACAGATTTGTTCGACAATCCTGACTGGATGGGATTTTCATTTTGTGCTGTATTCTCATTTCACAAGTTCCCCACTGCCGTTCGTGAGAAACTGGATTCAGGAATTTCTCATACCATCAGTTATCGTTTGAAGTGCAATTCGGGTTTTAGTGCATTACAAACCCATGGCATCAGTGAAGATAACGTATTAATTTCGTTACATAAACGTGCATTCATTTGGGTGTCATTCATACCACGTTGGGCCCTTTCACGTCAATGGAGTGAATGCACTTGGATTGAATTCATGTTTCAAAGCTGTAGTCCGGATGTGACGCCGCTGAATTGTGGGGCCAAGCTTGTATACAATGATAATTTTGATGGATTTATACGTACAGTTGTACAATGTCATATTGATGAGTTATATCTCATCCGTAGTAGCTCTTGTCGTGAGGATGCCACAGTCTATGAAAGATTGCCCTTTTATCATGATATGGTCAGTGGAAATGATGGCTCGTATCCAAGATTTCTCCTTTCTCAGGGGGAGACTAGTGGAACTTCTGGGCAGTATTCTTATGAGGAGTTGCCCTTTTCTCAGAGAGAGACTAGTTGGACTTCTGTCCAGTATCCTTATGAAGAACCATGCCATCCATTCATCAAAACTATTTCTGCGTTGGTGAGATTTCTATACTATTTGTGCAAATAGCATAATCGTAAAAGTGGTGGTTCCTTCGTTAACACAAACCTGATTCTATTCTATTGGGACTGGGTTCTTTCCATTTCAAAAAAATTGTGAGAGATTACTTAATGATTTATAATTTAGATCACATAACACCGTGCACATGTTTAGATATTAAAAAAGAAAAAGAAAAAGGAAAGGATCGCTGTAACATCACTACACCTCTCTATGTTTGTTTTGTTTTTTTTTTTTTTTCTTTCAGCAGTTGTTCTACAGTTTTCTACACACTACATCTTGGCCATACATGTGTGTGGCCTTAGCAAAAACCACTTACGTGACCTACTCCTAATTACATAACCGAACATTACATCTATATGAACTAGTTTGTGCAAAACATGCTTCCAAACAAAGCATTATAAAATATTATTTTCAACACTAAAGAAATATATTCAGCTCTCTCTAATTGCACGCTGTATTTTTCTTTTGCAGGACTTTCATCCGTCCAATTTGTATAATACTTGTTTCCCCCCAAGTAAAATTCAAGAGTGGTTCAGTCATCATAATAATGGACACACAGGGAAAATTGACCTACCCCCAAATTTGTACTCTGATTATAATTGTCTAGGACTCGTCCTATATGCTTCTTTTTCAACCCAGGGGGATCTATATGCTTCTTTTAGAAAGCACGGGGATCCAGATATCATCCTTAAGAATATGGCTTCAGAAAATCCACACTTCCTATATTGTCATTGCCAAACGAGCATGGCTAATGTGGATGATGAGACAATTGCTTGCTGCACCGGTAAAGAAGAAATAACGTGGTTACTTAATCTAGGTGAATTCATTTGGATATCCTACATACCAGCGGCGCTATTAAGGAATATGTTGCATCACTGCAGCCACATTGAAGCTTCATTTGTAAGTGATTGGCCAGGCGTGATAGTGCAGAAATGTGCGTTACGTCTTTTGTACAAGCATGATCAAGTACAGTTTAAGAAAGAACTAAAACACTGCAACGACTTGATTCTTGAACAGCGTGAGCTCGTTCGTCAACAATTAGACGCCAATAAAAAAGTGGCAAATGAACAAAACTTTGAAAGAAAAATCTTTAAATATAACGACATTGAACTTGAAATATTATTCCGAACACCAAGTGAGCCGCAGGTAATAATTCATAGACTATGAGTATTTGCTTTGCCTCAAACATACTATTTTATCTCCCTATTTTTTTCTCACTCTAACTCATTAGACATAATAATTTCTGTTGATTTACAGGACTTTAATGATCAATCCATTGTTTATCATTATTGTTTCCCTCCTAGTAAAATTCAAGAATGGTTCAGTCATCAGAATCTACATGGAAACTCAGTGACAATTGACCTACCCTCAAATTTGTACCATGATAATAATTGGATGGGACTCGTTCTATATGCTTCTTTTTCAATCCATGGGGATCCAAATATCATCCTTAAAAATCGGGTTGCAGAATCTTCTGATCACTTCCTATATTGTCAATGCCAAATGATGCCTAATATGGATGATGAGCAAATTTCTTGCCACACCAGAGGAGAAGAAATCATGTGGTTACTTAATCTAGGTGAATTCATTTGGGTATGCTACGTACCAGGGGAGATAATTAAGAATTTGTTGGATCACAGCAGCCACACTCAAGCTTCATTTGTAAGTGATTGGCCAGACCTGATAGTGCATAAATGTGCGTTACGTCTTTTGTACCAGCATGATCAAGTACAGTTTAAGCAAGAACTAAAAGACTGCATGATTGTTGAAAATCTTGTTCGTAAAAAATTAGAGGCTGATAAAAAAGGAGGAAATGAACAGAACCCTGTTGATGAAGTAGGAGTTGGAGGAAAATTTACTTCTAATACCAACTTTGAACCTGAAATATCACCTATTTATCAACCGGAGACTCAACTTTGCAAAAGCGACCTGCTGGTAATAATTCATGAACTATGAGTATTTGCTTTTCCTCAAACATACTATCTCATCTCCCTCTCTTTCTCTCACTCTAACTCATTATACAAAATATTTTCTATTGATTTACAGGACTTTGATCAATGCATTGTCTATAATTCTTGTTTTCCTCTAAGTGAAATTCCGGAGTGGTTTAGCCACCAGAGCAATGAGCCCCTGGTGACAATCCCTTTACCTCCAAATGTGTACAACGATAGTACTTGGATGGGACTTGCTCTTTGTGCGTCTATTGTAGTTGAGGTGAATGGGACTGCTGTCCTTGACATTCTGGATTCAGAAACTTCTTACACCCTTATTTGTCATTTGGAAAGCAGTAATAAATGTGTGCAACCTCTCCATGTCCATCACCCAACTAGAGAAGATCTCAAGTTGTTACAGCAAGGTGGATTCATTTGGCTGTCCTATATACCAAGTGGTTCGTTGCAAAAGTTGTTGGATCAATGCAGCAGAATTGAGGCTTCAATTGCAACCGATTGTCCAGGTTTGATGGCGCAGAAGTGTGGCTTCCATCTTCTTTACCAGCATGGAGAGGTGGAGTTTAAGGAAACAATAAGACAAGGCATGGCCTTGTTCTCTAATGAACATGAGAACTCTGGATCTGAACCCTTTGATCCCATGCGTGGAGACAAGGGCAAGCGAGTTCTAGAGTACTAATATCTCCTCTTATTATCAGTCTGCTGTTGTTCTTTTCATGTACGTCATTCTCCCTCCACATTTTTCAGTTTTAAGTTTATATAAAAGAAATACCCGTAATCTTTACTGCATGATAAATCAGATGGGAAATACTCTTTGAAATGATGTAGGAATTTGGTCTGAGACCATTAGTTTCCTTGGACTGCCCTTCTTTTTGTGTGTGTGTGTGTGTTTGTTTTACGTGATTAGATGAAGATTTAATTTTATCCCCCTGGAGTTATGTCAGCACTATCATTGTTCTCTTTATTTATTTGTTATGTTAGCACTTGTCCTAATTTTACCTCATATGATTTTCCTCCATTTAATTTTACAATTGGCCAAATGTTCCAAATTTTTAAAGTGGCATATCCCGTGAGGTTAAGATCACAGTGTATTTGTTTTGCCGTAAAATATTTTCTAGAAAATAATTTTCGGAAAATATTTTACGATGTTTGGTTACATTTTTTAGTCATTTTAGAGGTTCCAAAGTTAATTTGGAGGTTTCGGGTTATTTTTGTAATTTTGGTGGTTCCTGGGGGTATTTTGGACATTTTATGAGTTCCGAGAGGTATTTGGATCATTTTGGTGTTTTCAGGGTATTTTGGTTATTTTGGTATTTTCAAGATATTTTGGAGGTTCCAGGATTATTTTGATCATTTTTGAGGTTTTGGGGTTATTTGGGTTATTTTTTAGGTTTTGAGGTTCTTTTGGTCATTTTGGTGTTTCCGATGTATTTTGGTCATTTTAATAAGTTAGGGTATTTTTCTCATTTTTTAGATTCCAAGTTATTTTGATCATTTTGGAGTTTTCGGAGTTATTTTGGTCATTTTAGGGGTTTGGTGTTATTTTGGTCATTATGATGTTTCCGGGGTTATTTTGGTCATTTTTTGGATTCAAAGAGTATTTTGGTCATTTTGGAGATTTTAGAGGTTATTTTGGTCATTTTAGAGGCTTCAGGATTATTTTGGTCATTTTGGAATTTTCAGGGTTATTTTCGTCATTTTGGTGTTTTCGGTGTATTTTGGTCATTTTGGAGGTTTCGGGATTATTTTGATCATTTTAAAGGTTTCCAGGTTATTTTGGTCATTTTGGAGATTTTTTTAGGTTACTTTGGTCATTTTAGAGGTTTCAAGGTTATTTGGGTCATTTTGATGTTTTTGGAGTATTTTGGTCATTTTGGTGTTTTCAAGGGTATTTTGGTCATTTTGGAGGTTTCAGGGTTCTTTTGATCATTTTAAAGGTTTCCAGGTTATTTTAGTCATTTTGGAGATTTTTTAGGTTATTTTGGTTATTTTAGAGGTTTTAGGGTTATTTTTGTTATTTTGAAATTTTCGGGTCATTTTGGTGTTTTCGCTGTATTTTGGTTATTTTGGAGGTTCTGGGGTTATTTTAGTCATTTTGGAGATTTTTGAAGTTATTTTGGTCATTTTAGAGGTTTCAGGATTATTTTGGTCATTTTGGTGTTTTCAAGGTATTTTGGAGGTTTTGGGGTTATTTTGGTGGTTTTATGGGTATTTTGGGAATTTTGGAGTTGATAAGCTAGTATCCTCAATAAAATTTCCGTAAATTTTACAGTTGAGGGGAGCAAAATTTTACAGTAAAAAAGTGAGTTATTTTCCGTTGACCAAATTTTCAGGTGTGGCCAAACAACTGAAAATGATTTATTTTCCAGAAATTATTTTTCGGAAAATATTTTACGGCGAAACAAACACACCTAAGATTATAATAAAAATACTAATTCTTGGTAGTTTTTCCGATTACATACATGGCTTCATTGCCTACGCATCTCATTTGATTTAGTCAATTTATTTATTTTTAAATAATGATTCTTGCTAAGTGATCAATATGCATTTTTGTTTGATAATCTAGATAAGATGTTATTAGTAGATCAATTCCATAACTTGGGCCTTTATTTTCTCTTAACAAGTAGGGATGGAGTGATTCAAACCCAAGTTATCCTCATGGGTGAGACTAGAAAATGTAATTGAACCACAATACTCTTTGCATAACTTCAGCCACTTTTGTACAATAAACTTGTAAAAAATTGTATATGCTAGTTGCCTCCGGGGTGGACCAAAGGCTTATTGATTGTAGTTGTGCTCATTAAGGAAATTGGGTGTGAAGATAATTTGAACCATGTAGAGTGTTATAAACTTATAATGAAGAAAAGCACAAAAAATCCGGTTAGACAATTTTCGTCCTGAACATCAATAAGCCGTGGTATAGAAGATTTCGCCGCCCTCTCTTCTCTTTGATTTGTTTACAGAGAGACTAGAGAGCACTGGCTTTTTCTTTAATAAATCTACTAGGTACGTAATATCTATAAATCAAATACTTCATTTACCTTTTATTCTTAAACTCTATACTGGTATAATTATTTGTTCATGTTCTCCCAAAAATCTGTCTTGCTAACTCTCGATACTCACATTATAAAGTAGCAATTTTTTGAGTACCCATTTTGCTTAGAATCGTTCCATTTTCTGAATCTGGGTTTCGGCTGTGTGTGCTGTTAATAATTCTAAACCAAGTTTTATATTTTGATGTTGATGCATGGATGATATTTTTTAAATTTTATATAGTATATTTTGATGGTTATCTGACCAACACCTGTTTGTATTGATATACAAAATGATTTTTTTATAAGATATTAACTCGGATATAATGTATTGGGTGTCCTAGACAGTTTATGTAGGGGAATTTTCAGACTGATGCCTTTGGTTGATTCACTTGCTTGTTACATTCTGTCATGGATTTTGAATGATTAATGCATTGTTTAATGTAGTGTCAAACAATATCTCAACCTTGGTGTTTGATAAGAATAACGTTTTTGGGATATATGAAATCTTTAAGTATCTGCTCGATTAAAGCATAATGAATTAGACTATTGGTGTTGAAATGGATCAGGGTCTAGTTTTGCCAATCACATTCATCAATATGCAGATGTAAGAAGGAATAGTTATTTTATCATATTATGAAGCATGGCTTAATGTAATCTTTAACAAGATCATGTCTCATCATGTGAAGGTCTGCCGTGTGCACTGCCATAGTCCTAGTGTCTTGCACCAAGATATCAAGGGTTTAAATCTTCTAATTGACAAAAGTAATTGCTTGACCATTCATGTTGTAACTCTTTGGTTGGGTTACTTGATGTGTTATACTCCGTGACTGTTGAAAAATTGTTCAATGGAACTACATTGAATTGGTAAAACAATTGAATGTATTCTTTGTATCGATATGTAATCATGGTGAATTTTCCACTGTTTATGGGATTTGAAATATCGAATTCATTTTTTAATCTCCCTTTGGGAGGTTGATAACAATTTGTATATATATATTTTTTTATGTGCCCTCAGATTGATGAAATATTGCTGGGGAAGACTGAAAACTTTGATGAAATTGATGGCAGCTGCTGCAGAGGAAAGGGATGCTGGAGATGCTGAAGAGAAGTTGAAAGGGTTTGTTTCACTAGGTCTTGTTTGGTGTTGAAGGGGTTTTGTTTGGTTTGTTTTTTGTTGTCAGAATACTGGTGAATGCACTTAATCCGTCAAATTTATTTTTAGGAGATTTGTAGAACCCAATATGTTTGCAATTTAAAATATGATTGGCTTATCCGGATGCTTGGCTTCTATTTTGGTAAACATATATGATGTGATGCTTTTGTTTCGAATATGCATCAAAGTTGAAAGATTATTGTTGATCTTTGCTTTGTGAACTCTACATCTACGGGACTGGAAGCAAATGTCCCACATAGTTAAGAATATTCTATTGCGACTTAGATTGAAAATTTCCGGTGCATTCTCTCTCTCACTCATTCACTCACACATATATAATACATACTTATAAATGCAGGATATCCTTAGATGCAAGAACAGGGACATACCTTGTATGTAACTTGTTAGGCAACACCATAAAAAGGGGTAGAGAGGTAGTGTGAAGGTATGAGTTGGAAGTGATAGTCCTCTGTTCTCGTGTATAAGGAAGCAGGCAGCACCCTTGTTCTTCTTTTGTCCTCATATGCTAATTCATTTGCATTCTGTATCTAATATTGTCTTCATTCTCCCACCTTCTTTGTGAGTGCTTACCTTATAGATTTTATATTATCATATCAAGGCTTTGCAAAGCCAACAGATAACATCAATGCTTCATAAATTTTGAAACTAAGTACTCAACAATCAAACATTGACAAAATTTTGATACTATGTATGTGGTGGTCAATACTTTGCCATGACATAACTAAAGGTGATTTTATCTCTCATTGTTTCCAAATTTTGCTTCTTACTCTCCGGCATACCACCACTCCCCTGCATTTAGGTTAGTTATTGTACCTGAACTTGGAGTTCAGCTTTGAGAAAGGCTTTGGTGAAATTAGAGAACTGTGTTTATGTATTAAAAAAAAAAAAAAATGTAAAGGCCCCCTTTGATGCACACATAGCACATGTCATTACCATGTAGCAATTAGAGAACTTAAAGCAATGATGAAGAGGATTTGGGATGCATGAATTGCAAAACTAGAACAGTTGCTCTGTCTTAGGACAGACTGACATTTGTAACCCTTGAAAGAGGCTTTTGTGGAAATTATATATAAAAAAGGAAAAAAGATTAGAGAGTATTAAAAGACAATTTAAAAGGTTTAATAACCCCAACATGAGAGCAGCGGTGAAAAACATGCTTAAGGAGTGGAAAGGGGACCTTGTATGCTTACAGGAGACAAAAATTGATAAAATGGAGCGATGTATTGCTAGGAGTCTTTGGGGGATCCTTTTGTAGATTCGGTGGTAGTGGAAACTAGGCATACAGCCGGAGGAATTTTGAGGATGTGGGATATGAGAGTGTTGGAAAAAAATGAGGCTACAATGGGCAACTTCTTAAAATTCATTAGTTTATATTTTGTCAGATCATTAACAACTTAAATTGATACCAAAATAATACTAATAAGTAATAAATGATAGAATAAGGTTTGGTTACAAACCAGTTTATAGCCGGTTTACTACAACCCACTATGTGGCACTGACAGTTTATAAGACCATATACATCTATTATTTAAAGAAGTCATAACTCATTAAATAGTTCATGTGACTAAAGTACACATGGATGTTCTTATTAGTTGCCACGTAGTGGGTTGTAGTAAGCTAGCTGGCTACAAACTGGTTTGTAGCCAAACTCTGTCCTAAATGATAATGGGTCAAAAACGTTTTACAATCTATCAGTATGGTCAGAACCGCAAAAAACATGGTTCGGCTATAAAGCACTACGTCCATAATCTTCTTTGGATGAATAACAAGATGAGCTGAATCCATAATCCATAAGAGTTTCTTAATTTGGAGCATATGCAAATCCCAACAATAGTGAACTTGCTAGAAGCGCCGGCCACTGTGACAGACTTACCATAACCGTGAGTAAAGGTTTATCAAAAAAAAAAAAAAACCGTGATTAAAGGTTATTTGGTCAAACTGTGACAATTATTTATACAAGACTCGCATCTGAAATACCAAAGTGATGGGACACCCTTAAATTCCGATCTTATGTACCAAAGCGATCAAACATGGTTGAAACTACGGCCAAAAGTAGTTCCATCCACGGGTACAAATGGAAAAGAGAGAATGTGAAAATTAAAATGAAATTTCCATATAGTCTAGATGAAAGCACTAAGCAGACCACGCAAGTGGTCGTGAAGTCCTTGACGAGTTAAGAGCTGTAGTTTCCGTGCTTCCCCCATCATTCAAACTGCCCCATCATCTTCTTCGTCTCCTTGTTCTAGAGCTGAAGACACCCGTAATATGAATATGAAGACACCCATAAACCACAACATGAATACGAAGTTTTCCTCAGTTTTAGAGCTGAAGACACCCGTAATACTTTTACTGACCATCTATATCATGCGTTGAATGATAAAGGGATTATCACCTTGAAGGACGATAAAGAACTGGAGATGGGAAATCCCATTTTGCCCAAACTCTTGAATGCAATAGAAAAATCGAGAATGGCAGTCGTTATTTTGTCTAAAACCTAATCATCTTCCACATGGTGCTTGGAAGAACTTTTAAAGATTGTTGAATGCATGGAAAGAGGGATGAGAGTGTGGCCCATTTTCTACCATGTGGACCCTAGTGATTTGCGGCATCAGAAGGGGACTTTTGAAGTGGCCTTTGCTGAACATGAA
>BKZX01032584.1:203-25682 GCA_014362285.1 Fagus crenata
CACTTCTTATCAAACCTAGAAGAATGACTTTTCTACTCATTTGCTTAACACATAATTAAGCTCTATGGGCTGCACTTTCACGGTTTCACCTTTTCACTGACTAACTCTCCCAGTCTCCCTTTATAAAAGGTTTGTGCTACATATAGTTTCTCACAAGTCCATCCCTTGTAAAACCAAGATAGAGTTTTGAGCAAGCAATCTCTCAAGTCTCAATTCCATTTCCATTTCAACAATCCCTAGACAAAGAAAAAAAAAATTATGTCTTCGTTTTCTGTTCAAGTGGCAATATTTCTCTTAGTGAGTTTGTTTTTTTCAGTTTCTAATGCTCAACTGAGTTCTACCTTTTATGATAGTACGTGTCCAAATGTGTCAAGCATTGTACGTGGTGTGGTGGAGCAGGCTGCACAAAATGATGTCCGAATTGGTGCCAAACTCATTCGCCTTCACTTCCATGATTGCTTTGTCGATGTAAATTTCTCTCTTTCATATATAATTTATGTGGATGTTTGTATGTGCATGTATATCTATGTGTTTGTGCACATAAGAGGCTCCAAAAGAAGAATATCAAATGCATGCATAACGAGGCCAAGAAAAATTGTACTTAAATTGCCCTTTGCACCCTTGTATGAGCTTTAAAAAAAAAAAAAAAAAGAAGCTCTCCCATCTTTATTTTTGTGTCTAATAATAGTTTTTCAAGTCCACTTTGTATATTTTTCATTGAACTTTGCTTCTATACTAGATACTAACACAGATTTCACTATGCATCGGATGTAGGGGTGTGATGGCTCAATTTTGCTAGACAACGCAAATGGCATAGAAAGCGAGAAAGATGCAGCTCCTAATGCTGGTGGCTCAGCAGCTGGATTTGATGTAGTTGATGATATCAAAACTGCATTGGAGAATGTTTGCCCAGGAGTAGTTTCATGCGCAGATATTTTAGCCATTTCTTCTGAAATATTGGTTTCTTTGGTAATTCTATCATCCTATAAAACATTAATCTCATGTTATAATAACCAATGTAATAATTTCCATCTCGGCAGACACTTAACAATGCATATATAATTAACAATAACCACCAGTCGTCCAAAATCTTATCATTTAGTTTTACTCAATTTTTCTTATAAAGAAAGAATAAATACTCCAAAATCCTAGGCAGACACATATATGTGTATGTGTGTCCTCAATTAGTGTGTTGTTTTCATTTTTTTTTTAAGACTTTGATAATTATTATTAATTTTTACAACTTAAAATAAAGATAAAATATGCTTAAAAATAAATTTAATATACCTAAATATACCATATATATGTCAAGTATCTATATTTCTTAAAAACCCAAGGTTTATCCCCTCTCTCACTTATTGCAAACAAAAAATAATTTCTTATATGCAGCAAATTTTTTAAAACTCAAACATGCCCAAGTGGACAGAAAAATCTTCTTAAAAAATAAAATAAAAAAACTGGACAGAAAAAAAAAATAAATAAACAAATTAAAATAAGATACATATCACTTTAATTAGTCGTATTCTTGATGATATCATACAAAACTTAACATATTCTCCATGAATTGTTGTGATGTCCATCTGTATACTTCTTAGAAATTAAATCTGTGGGTTTATCCTCTCTCTCTCTCACTTATTGTAAGCAAAAAAGAGTTCAAATTACTGTTCATACATCAAATTTTATTGGCAGCACATGTTTCAAACCGCAAACAGGTAAGTTCTAGTGGACAGAAAACACAGAAACAAATTAAAACCCGACAAATGACATTTTAGTCGTATTCTTGATGATATCATATTTGGACAAAACTTGACATGAATATATATATTTTACAAAAAAGAAGAGAAGTCTTATAAAAATATTATATTACCATTCCATTCTTTTGAACACGTAAGAAATTACTATAAATTCTTCATGGACTATATACGTACCTAGAATTTCTTGAAATTTGTTTAATTTTTACACTAATTCTAAGTTGATATTACAAGTTAGCTAGATGGTCAAACCAACTACTGTATAAATACTATTGATTCCCTTATAATTAATAATTATGGTGAAAGACTAATTATTGATTTTCATATAGATGAAAAAAGAATTCAAATTTACAAGACTTCCGGTACAAAAATTAGCCTGCACATTTTTTTTTTTTTGGGTGAAAAACCTGCACATATTTTTAAGTCTCATTAACCTTTCAGCTTCTATAATATTCTTTTGCACTAGAAAAAGTTGAGCTGCTTTTCCTTATTTATGCCTTAACTTCCTTCTAAGTTGTGCAAGTGAACAAGGAAATCACAGTTTATGGCATTGCTTTCTTCTAACTTGCATATTATGACACAGGGTATAGATTTTTTGTTTTTGGTCACTTTTATACATATTCATCTTCTAATGCAAGCAAATCTTCGTCTAGTATACAATGTCTTCACTTGTCATGGTCTAGGATAAATAGAGGCAATTAACAAATCCATAATATATTTAGAAATAAGTAACATTTTTTATTTTTTATTTTTATAATGAATAGTCTTAAGAGAAATTTTTTGAAATACTATTAATTAATTGTGAATTAGTATTAGAATTATTAATTATTAATTATGCGATGTGAAATGATGAAGTATGTTAATTTTATTTCTATACATTATTGAATGACAGAATGTTAATCACAAGAGGGTAAACAATTTTACGTTTTTCTTTTTATATATATAAATAAAAATTTTACATATCTAGTGAAAAACCCAAATACAACGTGACAAAAGCCCAATATACAATTTGTATCACATACATTGAGCTACTTAGTGCAACCACAATTTCTAAGACTCAATTCTTATTATATAGATGTATTCGCAACGTATGGAAATTATATTTAAGACTAATAAAGATTCGACATTTTTGCAACACAAAAGGTTTGAATTGACTCATATTTGTATAAATATAACTTACTTAACTAAATTTATTTAAATCCTCAACCTAAATAACATGCAAGTGAATATATATGGTAGGATGTGGAGATTTCTTTGCCCCAACACGAATGAACAATAAAATGATTGTTGCAGGCTGGAGGTCCAACGTGGGAAGTTCAATTGGGAAGAAGAGATAGCAGGACAGCAAACCAAGCAGGAGCTAATGCTTCCATTCCAAGTCCTTTTGAAGACCTTAGCAACATCACAGACAAGTTTACCGCTGTGGGACTTGATTCCACTGATCTAGTTGCTTTATCTGGTAACTAAAAATTTTCACAAAAATTACCAAATGATGAAAAGCTTAATATATTGTTTGCTTTATTAAGTTTCACCCTCATTTAGCATTGTCTAAAGGGAAAGGTCATGTCAGTATGGTGTCCAAATTGCTTTATAGAGGCATCTATCCCACATCATAATTTATACCAAGTCAATAAGGGTTATATTATATAAAGTGATTAGTAGCAATTCTTATTGAGACTTATTTCTGTAGGATGTCACATAAAGTGATTATAAAACTATATTTTAAGACTAACATTTTTAATTTTGATGGACATGGCTATTTCTCAGGTGCACATACGTTTGGTCGAGCACGATGCAGGCTTTTCAGTCACCGCCTTTACAACTTCAGCAGCACTGGAAACCCTGACCCTAGCCTAGACACAACATATCTAGAAACGCTTCGCCAAGCATGTCCGGAAGGCCAGAATGGCGATAGCTTAAACAATCTTGATCCCTCCACTCCTAATGACTTTGATAATGATTACTTCAAAAACCTTAAAAGCAACAAAGGCCTTCTTCAAACTGATCAAGAGCTGTTCTCAACTAGTGGAGCTGGCACAATTGACATTGTAAACCGGTTTGCTAATAGTCAGAGTGAATTCTATGACACTTTTGCTAAGTCAATGGTAAATATGGGAAATATAAGCCCCTTGACAGGAAGTAATGGAGAGATAAGGACTGATTGTAAGAGAGTCAACTGAAATATGTGACACTAGCAATGTTAAAGGATGTATCTAACAAAATGTTAGAATCTACTACATTAAAATAAAGAATGAAATGAACTAATATGCCCATTTCAAAAAATCCCTTGTTGAGCATTTCTTGTTATTCTTTTTCTTTTCTGTTTTGTTATACATCTTAGACATGTTTCTTTAAATTCATTTGGTTCTACATGCACTCCTCAAATTCATATTCATAACTTGAAAGACTTTTACTACTAGATCTTTCTGCAGTACTCTTCACCACGTTGAAATCCCCCCCAAAAAACCATGGATTGCCTTCACACTGCTGCTTAAAAGAAACCGGATGACTCCAAAGGTGTCTTTTGTCAATACCATTATTAGAGGCATAAACAAAAGAGCAAAGCCATTTATGATCACCAAGCCTTATCTCACAGTTAATTAACAACCTAATCAGATTGTGAAATGGCTTACATTGACACACCTTTGCAATTCCTTCTCTTTGAAATTGCCCTCACTTCCCTCCACTTAATAGGACCATTCAAACACTTATATTCCAAACTAAGATAATCATTGCAAAGGGTCAGGATAGAGGAGAAAACCCCCTCATTGAGTTTCCCCCACTTTTTTCCATCAACTTTCTGTTTCCCTCTAAACCCATTAATTGCCTAATTACTTAGAGTGTGACATCAATAATTTGCTGGATGGCTAGTGAAGAAAGACCCCACTTTTGCAATAAGTGCTTACAAGCTTCTCATTTTCCACTTTTGCTTCCACATTTCTTGCTTTTTGGAGCTTCCACTCTAAGTCTTGGGGCTCAGAAAAGCGCTTCCACCTAATTTGTCTCCATGGTTATTCTTCCCATCATTGGCCTTAGAAATCTTTGATACCCAAGCCTTCTTATTCTTCAATTTACAAAGTGACCAAAGGCATTACAATGAGAACATTTCAAAGGCCTCCATGGATATTCAATCCCCACCTCCATGAAAGTTCCATCTCCCAAATCCACATCCAACTCAGATGGAAATTCTGAGTTGATTTGCATTCCCATTCCTTCCTCGATAATTCTTGGACTTCCTCATGATTTGATCAAAAGCCACACAAAAGAACCAATATTATGTATGTACACTAATTGAGAAATCTAACCAACAGATTTTCAGAAAGAATTTGAACAAATACACAAATTTGTAGATAAGAATTGGAAATTGGTGAGGACTTGTTGCCTGGTGCTATTTATTCATGGAACTAGTTCTAGATAAAGATGCCCTGCCCTCCTAGATTGATAAATTAATGAAAAGCGATCTCAATTAGTAACAAATACAACACCTACATCCATTTACATGAAGGGTGATAAACAAATTTTCCCACTTCAGCATTTTAAAGCAATTTCTAGATACAATATCTTATTGCTCCTTCCATATGCGACCAGAGATTTTCATCTTCAACTCCTGCTTATCACCACCTGAAAATAAGAGTGCCAAGTTTCTCTGAATGATTAATCCATCTTGACTATCTCGTACTTTCCTATGGCTATCACGGATACTCCTTGGTATACCTTGCCATGTAAGCTTCCTGCCATTTCTGCCAACTTCCAGAGTGTAGCTAAATTGCTTTGCCCCATCTTCGTCACCCATGAATCGCAGGAAGGCCATGTAAACGGGTGCCATTCCTAGAAGGAAAGCCTCAAAGTGCAAGCAAAACTGATGGCCGAAACAGTTGAAGACCTGCACCAAATAAGATAATTCCAATATGGTTTTTAGATATTTGGTGCAAATCAAATAGAATTGAATGCAAGAGAACAAAGTTGCATTACAATACCATTAGGATATAGGAGATAATGGGAGAAAGGATAAGATAATGCTCAAATATGTCTTCCTTTTTTCAGCTTTTCAAAAGCTTAAGCCTAGTTCTAACCATTCTTTCAGCAAGCCAAATGAAAGGCAGAAAGAATGCTTTTTTGCCATATTAAGATGTGTATAAGAAAAATAAGTGCATATTTCTACATGAAATCCAGCTGACATTCATTATCTCCCATCAAGGAAAATTTTGAGGTCCAAATTTCTTTTATTGTATTCCATGTTGAAGCAACCAAATTGACTTTGCCTCATAAGGTGGGAGAGCATTTTCCCTGCCTTTACCTCATATAACTCACTCATGCAATTTTCCTTGAATAGGGATGTGTGTGTGGGTGCCGGGGGGTTGAGAGAGAGAAGAGCTCTTACAGTTAACATCCATGTCGCATTCCCAACTTCTTGGGGATTGGATTTCACATATCTGTGATTGAAACTACACCCATCATGCATGTCAACATTGTGATCATTCTTGAGATGCATGACAAGGAATGGGATATCACCCGTGACAGAACAATCAGCTCCAGCATACGGGCAGTTGAATGGACGATATTTACAGTGTTTCTCATGTTTGAGCTTGCTATAGTATGGGAATATATCATGACAACCCATTATTTGGTACCTGCAAGGGAGCTCTAGGGACTCTGCTACTTTCTCTAAAGCCAAGCACCTTATATTTCCAAGCTCATGTCGGCATGCAGGGCAACAGTTGTGCACTCTAACTTTGCAGTTTGAACATAGGGTGTGGCCATTTGGACACTATGGCATCAAGCAACATAAGTTATAATGATGATTAGATTTCTTATGTTTACCTTTTTTTTTACTAAAAATGTCTGCAAGTAATGCAATGTGAAATAAAACCTTTTAAAATGCTGAAAAATATCAAGCAGTACACTTGTCTTTACTATTTAAATAGTGGTCAATATGATATGTACAAAGGTCTCTGGGAAAATCCAATATTTCAGATGACAGCTTTGGCAAAAATAAGTTTAGTCAGCTAAATTAACACATCACCCCTATTCATACGGACTTCACCCACCACTTTCTTGACTGAAAGCTTTATTTCCTTCTTGAATTTTTTCTGAACTGATTGAAGATAAATGCATTGCCATTTCGTATCACAACTTCTGATTGTTCTTAAGAGTGAATGCTCATAAACTACAATTAAGTCATTTTGCATGAAAGAATGTAACTACGCAACAAATGAATTCTGTTTATAAGCAATCCTCACCACCCCCACCCCCCTCCCCAAGGCGGGGGGGGGGGGGGGGGGGGGGTGTGAGGACATACCTGATATATTGGAGGGTACATCAGATTCATGCAAACAGGACACTCAAGTAGGTCATGCACATCATAATTTGAGGGGTTTCCAGGATTTCCACCTTAACCAAGGGCAGCTTTCCCATAAGTTGAACTTCCTAACTCAGCATCAGGAGTTTGCACATCCGAATCCGCCGATGTAATGCAAGACTCAGTCACTTCCTTGCAGAAGCCTCCTCCAAGAGACATGTTTCTTCTGTCAATTGTTAATGCTGATATGTTCTTCTCTTCAAAATCAAATCGATATAAAAACCTACTCTCTCACATCAATTTTTGTTCTATATGGATGGATCTACCTTGTCATACAAACCACATTAGAAGTTCAGTTACTGCTGTAGGTTATAATATTACAAAAATTTTGTTTTAGGTGGTTATGTGTTACATGAAAGCTTGATGTCAGTTAACAAAGGCAGAAAATTTGAGAAATCCAATATAAAGTTTCAAGAAAGGAATGTCAAATTGAAGCACATAAAAATTCTTCTTAGAAAAGTGGAGTAAAATTTTGCAGAGATTTTCTGAAGGAACTAAATAGAGACTAACATCAACTAGTAAAGAAAAGAAGAAGGTACAGCATCAATCTCATATAGGAGTGATATTGATATGTTGTTGTACAAAACAATTACTCTTCTTCTTTATAATGATTATGACTGCATCAATAATGATGTTTGATTTCTAATATCAGCGATAGAATGCAACATTCGTATCCTTGTTTTTTTTTTTTTTTTTTCCTTTGAAAAGAATTTTCTAAAGTAATGCTTAATATGACAAACAAGGATGAGTTAGTGTTCACCTACATTCTGGAAAATGAGAAGTGTGCCAGATTTTTCTGCCCAACATCAGTAAAAAGACTATTAGGAACCAACTCCCAGATCTAATTTGTTATATACCCAATTGAAACCTTACTTTTTTCTCAATCTTTATGTATCAGAACCTAAAGAAGGTCTATGCAACTGCAAATGGGAAAGCACAACTTGCAATATCCACAAAGAATATAGAAGAGTTTCATCATTCATGTAGTAGAACACCTCAGGACTTAATACAACTCAGTCTGTCAGTCACTAAACTATATATCTTAGGTTCTCTATGGAAGCCTGGGAGGAGGAAACAATTTGTAATATTGTCAGTAAATGCTCAGGATTTTTCTTAGAAGGAAGCTGTAAGCAAGCATCCTATTGGAGGTTGCTTCAACAATGGAATTTCTTGTTTACATCTAATCCTAACAGAATTATTATAGCAGGCAGAGTTAAATTGTCAAAAGATGATTTGAGCTTGTAATTAAAGAAAGGGTAGGCTTCAAAAGTGGTACAGACAGCACCGTATGTTGAAATAACCAATAAATAGGCTCAAAACTAGAATTATGATCCCCTATTATACTCTTAGGAGCCAGAGAAATTTTGTCGGAAAAAGTCCTAAAGATTTCATTGCTAAAACGTTGGCAATGGTATCACAGAATTTGGACAAAGATAAACGAAACAACAATCATAAGCCAAATTTTAACAATCTAGATTGTTTACCTAAAGGTGTTACATTACTTGATAGAAGTGTTAACAAAATACTTGCACAGAACCACACAGTATATAACAACATACACAGCCATTCCCCTTACTTTTAAAACAATCAAATCTTCAAAAGCATAATACAATCTTAAGATTCACAATGTCACATGAGAATTAGCATTTTTTTTTTTAAGAACCACAGATTAAGAATAGGCAGACTAATGAAGATAAATTCAATCCATCAGGAAAAGGGGATTTATAAAAGGGAAAGGAAAAAGGAAAATCAAATTTAAATTTACCATTTTAACATCAAGATTCCTTGCCTAATCTGCTTCTTTTTGTTGGCATTTTCCACATGCATGAACCAAAAAATATGTTAATTTAGTTCACAAAAGCAAACCAAACTGTCCTCTCAACTCCCGCCCCCCCCCCCCCCCCCTCCCCAACACAAAAATAAAAACAAAAAACAAAATTTACATGAACTAGTGCAAGTCTAAATCATATATGATATATGACACTTCTAAAGTTCTAATGAATAAGACAAAAAGAAAGAACAAATATCAAATATCAAATAAGCCCAAAAACATCACCAAGACACCAACCACCTAAAAAATTAAGTCCATGTGCTTTTATTAATCAAAATCACAGACAGAAAATTAAGAACAGATAGAACAGAAACTAACCAAGAATTGCAAAACCCAGATGAGAATTAGAGCCCAAGCACCCGATCAACCAGCAGGAAAGGCACAAAGAATTGAACAAACAGTGCAAAAAAGCCAAGAACTGCAATACCCAGATGAGATTTTATGCCCAAAATGCATGAATGAATATCAATCCACTTGAGCATCCAATAATTGTATCATATTTGGACAAGTGTGTGACTAGTGAGGTGAAGCAAAATGTCCTCGAAAGCTGCCCTCCTGAAATTGCGTGTCTCAGCCTGATTTGTAGCCTAAAAACACTGAAACCAGAGTCAAAGAACAAGATTTGGATTTGCTTCCATGCACATTAGTCACCTAGTGATTTGTACAACACACACACAATATATATATAGATATGAATCCGCGTGTGGAATATATAATCTATGTGCCTGCACACACATCATGCATTTAAGGCAATAATATTTTAGTGTAATATTTTGTCTTTGTTGGTTTTGTTCTGTACATTTATTGGTGCTGTGTTGTCTTTTTTAACAGTGACTCGTTTATCAGTGTTGGCTTTTTTAGAGGTTTCTTGCTTGCTTTTTTTTTTTTTTTTTGAGTAAAATGACTAGTGACTTTAATGGCTTTTTTAGAGGTTTCTTGCTTGCTTTGACATTGCATACAAGGTGGCATTTCCCGCACGCAATGTTTGAATAATTTTTTTACAATTTCTTGGTTTGTGTTGGCTGTTGGGGGCAATAAAGCCGTTAAAAGTTGGCACTTTGGGAATAGAAAAATACGGTGGGAGTTTGGGTGTGTGGTGAAGTCCATTAAAGTCTAGCATGGTAGTTGGTACTGATTTGTTCAATCATAGCTTTTGATTATTATGATACTGACTTTTTCTTGATAGGATTGTGTTTCGTAATTTCTCGAGGTGATAAGTTGTAACTGGTTTTCATATCATTTTGTGTAACATTATTTCTATGAAAAAATTTGTGTAATTTGCTTGATTATAAGACCCAAGTACCAAACACTTGTGGATGTGGGTTTGAGCTCATTTGAGCTTGAGCTTATGTGATTACAAGTTAAGAAATGTCGCGTTGCGACATAAAAACAGAATCCAAGGTAACCAAGGACAAATTAATGACAAAGATTGCTGCAAAGTAGGGATTTTGCATTTGTGTGGAAAATTTATAAATAAGTACTTGAAAAAGGTTTTGTAGTATAGTGAAATAAATTATAAACGTCACCGCTCTTTTTGTAAACACAAGAATTTTTCATGAAAAAATTGGTGTAAAAGTTTTTGCCCACATATTTTTCCTTTTGTAAAAGTAAATAAAAAGTGAGATAATAGATTCAAGATCACCAAATACATGTATAATTAATAATTATCAATAAAAGACACGATTCAGATAATCATATATTATTTAAGTATTCAAAGGGTGTTAGATATTTTTTTAATTAAAAAAAAAAAAACTATCAACAATACTAGCATTTAATGTTGGAATCCATTTAAGGGTTATATACTCAAAAAAATAATAATTTATAATCTAATGGTATCATTAAGATTGAAACTATACAAATCTGAAATCTGATATGGTGAGTTTCCTACTTTAACAAGGAATGGATTGCTTCTTCTTCTTTTTTGGCTGACTAAGTAAGGATTCCTTGAAACCTTTGTATATGAATTTAAAAATTGGGAGAACCATTGAAATTTTTTCCAAAAAAAGAAAAAATGATTTAAGTAATTCACGGTCCCAATATGCATTTGAAGTTGAAAATTATTAGTGTTTCTGCACCAAGTATTTAAAAATGACGCTATAGAAAAATTATTTAAAAAAAAAAAGAGCAAAACCAATTTTAGTGTCACACAGTATTTGGAAGACCAAATATGAGAACAATACTCAAAAGGAAAAAAAGAATCATTGGATTCCATACCTTCAAAGATGTTGTATGGGAATATAAATCCACTTTTTTGAAGGTGTCAAGGTTTAAGCATTGAACACAATCTATAATCTTTCTCGGATTCGCAACAAAGGATTTTGAGAGAGTATATAATTTTCTTACTTTGTTGGGTCACAACAAAATCTATTGCAATTTATTTGGATTTTAGTATTTCAGGAAAAAAAAAAAAAATTTCACTTTTAAATTTAAAATGACTTAAATAAAGTATGAAAAAAAAATATTTATTAATTACATTAATAGATTTAAAATTTATTAATGTGCAAATTTGAAATGATTATATACAAGATATCATTTCAAAATATAGAACAGAAGTGTTTAGATTGAACCAAAATCATAGAAGCTCAAACCTATCATGTGATTTGTATCAAACGATTTATGCTAATGATCATTTTCATTAAATTCATTGACTTTAAATACTTAAAGTAAAAACAAATATAAAAGTAATATAATATTATCCAAAATTTATAAAACAAAAGGAGATGTAACTCAAATGGTAGATGAAATAGTTTATGTAATGATTATATATAACATCATCCCTCTCACATAAAGATGGATCCACACATATTTTTGTTTTAACCCCTGTCATGTGCAAATCTCAAATCCGTCACGGACTCACAATATCATCATCCGGGACCCACATCATATTCTCTTAATAATATATCACAACTCTAACGTCACTAACAGTATTATCTCCCATATCCCATGAGATGTTAGTACACTAGTGTAATGCCTATCAATATCATAATGTCTTCGATGCTATTATTGCTGGGTGACTATTTTCCTGAATATTTGTTGTTGTGGTAAATATGAGGTAACACTCGTAAGTTGTAACTACATGTGAAATTCTAGAAAGCATGTTTATTACTCCCATGTTTAAGTTGACTAGGTGGGCCAAGATGAAATCGACAAATCGAACTCAATCATTCTAAGCTTGTTTGAGTTGGACTGGTTCTACATCATGCTAGTGGTGAAGTGGAGTCAAGAATTTGTTCTTGGAGGGGGGTAAATAATTTTTTTTTATTATTAATTCCGAGTATGCAAATAAAAGGGCCTAACTTTCGAATGATTGTATATATTATATCACTAATATGTATGGTAGTATAAAAATGTACTATAACACAACTCAAGATATAAATTAAGTACTTTAATAACTTAATGTGTACTACAAAAAATATACCTATTAAATTTCAACAAACTTGAAACAAGATTGACAAAAGGACTCAATATCTTTAACTTATATGTAATCAACTATGATGTGTTATGTGTATGAGGTGGGAGCAAAAAATAAATAAAAAAAAATTTACTTCCCTTTAATATTTTAAGATAATTGTTAAAATAACTATGCGTTCATTATAATTTTATAAATGTCCAATCAATTTAAGAACTTGGTATATACAATTCATCACTAATAATATTGCAGCTCTATTCAAATGAATATAAGGAATATTAGATTATTATTATAAATCTTGATATTTTAAAAAATTTAATATCAAGAGAATTCTATATTACACATTTGTTTTTATTTATTTATTTATTTATTATGTACCATATGTTCATACCTACCTAATATTAACCATTAAGAAAGGATATGTCCTTATTTTATAATAATAAATGAAAACCCCTAGTTTTAAATTTAAAATAGCTTAAATAAAGTATGAAAAGTATAAAATGAATTGTACGAATGGATGTATTCCTTGTTAATGTATAGATTTGAAAATGACTTATATATAAAAATTCATATCACAAGTGTTTTTGTTTAACAAAAATCATAAAAGCTCAAAAACTATTATGTGATTTGTATGAAGAAACTTTAAAATACTTAAAAGAGATGGAAAAGGGAGGTGAATAATGAGAAATTAAAAATCATTAAATCCATCCTCCAAATTTAATATAGCAAAAGGGGATGTAGCTCAGATGGTAGAGCGCTCGCTTAGCATGCGAGAGGTACGGGGATCGATACCCCGCATCTCCATAACCTTTTTCTTTCACCTTTGACTATTATCACCACGTGTCACACTGACAGGCGTCCACTGCCACTAACTCACCCTCAATACGGTCCTCACAGCCAATACAACTCTGACTTTGACATGTAACAATATCATCTCCCCACATCCCATCCCACACCGGATAAGTACACACGAATCAATGCATTTCGTTTTGTTTGAAAAAAATAAAGAGACTTTGGCACAGAGAGAGAGATTCATTGTATTTCATAACACTTATAAAAAGTAAAAAAAACCCAACAAAATAATTGAACATAGACATTGAAAATGAGTTCCTATTCATCAAAGACAGTGAGGAAGCTGCAAGTGGTGTCACCTGTCCCAGCTGACATAGACATTGCCAACTCTGTTGAGCCTCTCCACATCTCTGAGATTGCCAAGGAACTCAATCTCAATCCTAACCACTATGATCTTTATGGCAAATACAAGGCCAAGGTTTGATTTTTATTTATTTTTTCTCAAACCCCACTTCAATGTAATGATTTTATTTTTATTTTTATTTTTTTTTCATTTTTGGATGGTTAGGCTTTTAGGATCTGTTGTGTTTTGTTTGGTTCCTGAGAAATAGATGGGAAGTGAAAGTAAAGTTTGATTTTTTATATATTTGGATTAGAGGATTGAAGTGGGGTTTTTTTCTTTTGTTTTCTTTCAATGTGGAGCAACATGATATAAGTACAAAGATTGAAAATTTAATGATAGATCAAATTTTAGTATGTGTGTTGGGTATTTTGAATTTGAATGGAATTGGGTATTGGAATGTGCAGGTTTTGTTATCTGTGATTGATGAGCTTGAATGATCTGGAGATGGGTATTATGTGGTGGTTGGTGGGATTACTCCTACTCCTCTTGGAGAAGGCAAGTCAACTACGACTGTTGGGCTCTGTCAAGCATTGGGAGCTTTTCTTGATAAAAAGGTGAACTTATATATATAGTTTGATTGTATTTTTTATGTAATTGATGTTGACATCTATCATGGTATGTCTTGAATTGGTTTCCCCCAGTAGGTTTTAGCCATTTTGTATCCATTTCTATTTTAGAGAATGGCACTATCAACAAATCTAAATTGAGCTTGCCTAGTGCCTACTCAATGTTTGGGGAAAGTGCTCTCAATGACTATTGAAGATAACAAAAATATACAAATGGACCAAACTAATATAACCTGATTCGAGCCCGGTAATGCTGAAGTAAACCTTTTTATAATTGGTATGCCTAGGTTCAGCCGGGCCTTAGCTTTTTCATTAATGTAATTTAACATTCAGTTGTGTGTCAAATCTAATTCCTACACATGTATAAGAGTAAAATTAACAATTACAAATGATCCATAGATTACTTTCTTTTTATGCTACAAATCAATTGACAAGCATGGTGTTGCTCTCTCTTATCTTTAGTTTCACTCATTTGATTGATGGAGAAGCCGAGCCTGAGATCTTCATGGACAAATGACTCAATTTATCAATACTAAGAGTGTCAGTTAGATTTGAAACATGTGTCACTGTAAAATCAAATGCCTGATGAGTGTAGTTGTGGGTTGTGAATCATAGGTGGCATTTACTGAGGAAATGTGGATTTCATAGACTTAGAAGATGTGCTGCTGTTAATATCTGTGCTGTTAAAGCATGTGTTTGAGGTTTCCTGGTCTTCAACTACGGTTGTTTTGTTTTTTATTGGAAAGTAACAATCTCTTCCTACGTCCTGCCTTAGTCTTTATCTGCTATATATGAATTTTGTATGAAGCTTACACTTTGTCTGAGAAGAATGAATTATGAATGCATCAACTATGGTTCTTTTTATCAAATATGAAAAGTTATTGTTGACTTGTTATCAGACATGAATTTTGAATTATCATAATGATTGCTTGGATGGAAAATCTTTGTATGTGACATCTCAAATGGTTATTCTATATTGGAAATAGGTTCAGCAATTTCTTGACTTGCAGTTCTTTGTGCTTCTGATGTTAGGTCGTTACCTGTGTTCGTCAACCATCACAAGGACCTACTTTCGGAATCAAAGGGGGTGCAGCAGGTGGTGGTTACAGTCAAGTGATCCCCATGGATGAGTTCAATCTTCACCTAACAGGAGACATTCACGCAATAACAGCTGCAAACAATCTTCTAGCTGCTGCCATTGATACCCGGGTCTTCCATGAGTCAACCCAATCAGACAAGGCTCTCTTAAACCGTTTATGCCCACCAAACAAAGAAGGAAAACGAAGCTTTAGTGACATTATGTTTAGGCGTCTCACAAAACTTGGTATCTCAAAGACCAAGCCTGAGGAACTTACACCACAAGAAGTTAAAAAATTTGCTAGGCTTGATATTGACCCTAATTCAATCACATGGAGGAGAGTAATGGATGTAAATGACCGGTTCTTGAGGAAGATTTCTATTGGCCAAGGCCCAGAAGAAAAGGGGATGGTGAGAGAAACAGGATTTGATATTTCAGTTGCGAGTGAAATTATGGCAGTTTTGGCCCTGACAACGTCCCTAGCTGATATGAGAGAGAGGCTTGGGAAAATGGTGATCGGAAATAGCAAGGCTGGTGACCCTGTAACTGCCGATGATCTTGGAGTTGGAGGTGCTTTGACTGTGCTAATGAAGGATGCTATTAACCCTACTTTAATGCAGACTCTTGAGGGGACCCCAGTTCTTGTTCATGCTGGTCCTTTTGCAAATATTGCACATGGGAATTCTTCTATTGTGGCCGATAAGATTGCACTAAAGCTGGTGGGACCTGGAGGGTTTGTGGTCACAGAAGCAGGTTTCGGGGCTGATATTGGAGCTGAGAAGTTCATGAACATAAAATGCCGATATAGTGGTTTAACACCTCAGTGTGCTGTTATCGTGGCAACAATAAGGGCCTTGAAAATGCATGGTGGTGGGCCAGACGTCGTTGCTGGGAAGCCTCTTGATCATGCCTATATAACTGAGAATGTTGCTCTTGTTGAAGCAGGTTGTGTGAATCTAGCCAGACATATCTCAAACACAAAGGCTTATGGTGTGAATGTCGTTGTTGCTGTGAATGTGTTCTCTACTGATACTGAGGCAGAACTCAGTGCAGTCAGAAATGCAGCATTGGCTGCTGGGGCATACGATGCTGTCATTTGTACTCATCATGCCCATGGTGGAAAAGGAGCGGTTAGTCACTCTGTTCCCTTAACTCGTTAATTTTAGTTAATCCAAAAGGCCATCACTCTCTATAGACTAAAACATAATGACTGGAAATGGTTTTTTTATTTATTGCTAAATTACTCATCCACTGGGTGGGTCTTGAACTCATGACCTCACCCTCAACCTGGCTCTTTTAAGGGGAGGAGGTGTTGTTTGAGTTAGAGCTTATTGGCAGAAAAGCATAAGAGTATATCACAGAAAAACTAATTGATCTATTACTATGGCCACTCTGTGGACTATCCCAAGTGAGAAGCTCGGTTTGCTTACCAATTTCTTGAAATTGCAACCCCAAATTTAACCCTTTGATAATCTCTAATCTCCCATCTCATCCAGCTTTATTTATATGTAGCTTTTGTATTATTTTCTTTAACCTAACCATAAAATGCCTTGAATTATAAGTTATAACATTGAATCATAATTATTCCTGCTCTCCTGCATCTTCATGCGCTCTCCATTATTATTTGTTAGATTGCTTGACAATAAGAACACCATTTAATGAAATAAACATCTTGGACCACTAGAGATGCATCCTAGCCAGCAGAGGACCATAAGTTGTCTCATTTTTTGTTGCCTATTGAATCTGCTGAAGCCAGAAGATGGAATGCTTGGCAGCATTCGAACTCTGAATTTAGCTCCTCCCATCGCATGTGTAGATGACAATTTATGTTTTTAAACCTGCAAGAGATGTGTTTTTCACTAATCGATAAACATTATCACGATCTTCAGGTCGACCTTGGGATTGCAGTTCAAAGAGCCTGTGAGAATGTCACACAACCATTAAGGTTTTTATATCCATTGGATATTGGTATCAAAGAGAAAATAGAGGCAATAGCCAGGTCATATGGTGCCAGTGGTGTTGAATACTCAGAGCAGGTAAACTCCTAACTTCTATATATTGTTTTAGCAGTTCACTTTCTAATTTCGTGATCAATTATTTTAAATCCCATCTTTTAAGGTTTTTAATTATAAGTTGGACATCAATTTTGATTGAAATGTACTCAAAGCTGACATTGGTTATATATATATAATACAACCCCAAAGTTTGGGAATAAGGCTTTGTTGTTGTTTTAGTGCATCTGAATATGTGTTTAAAATAGCTTTGTCGAGACCAAACGAAAGTTAAGAAATATGACAAGATTTTTTTACAAAGTCTGACTGTTAATTAGGAAACAAATATAACTGGAGAAAGCATTTTGAATCTCTTTTCCAGCTCATGGCCAAACTTCCAAGGAAGCCACTTGCTATTAGGTTTACAGAATATTTGATTTTTTATCAACATTGAACTATCTTGGACTTCAATCACAATAGTTACTTGGTTTCTCCAAAAGCATTTCTAAAACAGACATTTTCGAGCACGGGTAGAAGTTACAATGTCAATGTTTTGAATTATTTTTGAACTTTGCTTATTCTTAGCTCCACTCTGTCTAAATAGGCTGAGAAGCAGATTGAGATGTACAGCAAGCAAGGGTTTTCCGGTCTGCCAATCTGCATGGCGAAAACCCAGTATTCCTTTTCGCATGATGCCTCTAAGAAAGGAGCCCCAACTGGATTTACATTACCAATAAGGGATGTGAGGGGTAGCATTGGAGCCGGATTCATTTATCCTTTAGTTGGGACAATGAGTACAATGCCAGGTCTCCCAACAAGGCCTTGCTTCTATGACATTGATCTGGACACAGCCACTGGAAAGGTTATTGGTCTCTCTTGAAGCTCAACAAGCCTTTCTCAAATATGTCTTGCACTACTGAATCCTGATAGCTTGTGAAGGCAGCCTTTTTTTTAAGTTTATAGAACAATGTAAGAGTTACATTACATATCTCTCCTCATCATATTCTCTTGGCTTCTTTGTCAACTTTCTGTACGACTAAATAATGTAACTTTTGAGTGTGAAATAAAAAATCTTGTTTATTGTGCTTTTTTTTTTTTCCTGGTCTGGGTAAAATAGTTTTCAAAGACTTTTATTAGACTTTTAGGAGATGGGTTCAAATAACTTTTAACTTTTAATACCTAGTCTTGGAATTTAGGCCTAGGGAGACTATTTTATCTTAATTGGCGGGCCAAAATTTGTGTAGTATATGCGTTTGAGTTGAAAGCATATATACTACTTGAGTTGGATCCACTCCACAGTTCACTCGTGCCACTTATCCTAATGGAAAATGCTAAAGCCATTTTATTTTACTATAAAATTTACAAATTGATTTGATAAAGTTATTGATATCACATTATCAACATAATAATAATTTCTTGAATTACATTTTGATATCTATTATATTTATTATATAAACTAAAAGCTGAAGCTGAGAGAAAAGTTTTTAACTTCCCCATAATCTGTCACATCAGACTTGCTCTTTCCTTATAATTTCATATCATCAATTTCTCTTTCCTAAATTTTATTTTCTCTATTTCTATCTTCATCATTCACGTTTAATTCCTCCTAACGTAAATGCTCCCCCTCCCTCTATTCCTACCTTTTCAACTTCTTCTCTTCTTGTCACAACTCAATAATCTCTTTGAATCCTTCAGTTTCCAAACCCTTTCTCTCCCTTATCTCTCTTCTTCACCTCACTTTATGACATGATTAATGAGATGTTTTATTTTTGGAATTCAAAAAGGAAATTGAGACTTTATAAACACATTGAATATAGAAATACATAGGGGAATAATTCGTTAGTATTTAAGGTATATAATGGGACCAAAATAAAGAGGAGTGAAGTGAAACTCATGAGCTGGATGTTTTATAATTGAAAGTCAAAAAGGAAATTGAGACTCATTCGATCAGTTCCACTACTTTGTATTTGATAAAAATAAAAAATAAATAAAAATAAAAATTGTAGATAAAATCCTTCTCATCTAAATTACTTTATAAACACGTTAAATATAGACATAAATAGAGGAAATAATTGAATAGTATTTAATGTAGATAATGGGACCAAAATGAGTCAATTTCTATTGTTGAATTCCAAAATTAAAAGATCCCATTATTCATGCCATAAATATCGTTTTCCATGATTGCTAATCGTTACATTTTTTGGTGAATAACTAAACGTTATATAGCTGCAATTATATAGATATTAATGTTTCCAACGTTATATTGTATATAGGTAAAACATAAATGTTGAATGTATCTATATTGCATAGAGTTTTTCATATATATATATATATAGGGCTGTCTTCCCAAACCAAAAATTGTAGCAGCAGATTGAACCATATTGGTTCTATGCGAGGAGAAGAAGCAAGCTTACGAATCTGCCCTTTCCAATATAACATTCATTGCCAAGCATAGTTCTTTGGCGAAGACCGAATTTCATGTTCATAACTTTTAATTAACTTTATTTTCCTTTTCCTTTCCTATTTTTGATTTCCATGGATGTACTCTAATTTTCCATTGAAATGGTTACAAATGGTTCTGTTCAAATATCTTATGACCCTTTTTTTTTTTTTTTCATATATTGCTTTAAAGGATAGCAATAATGAGAGGAACTAGAAGAAATGAGATTTGAGCTAGACGTGGACATCATGAGACATCTCTTCAAAGCATGTATAAATATTTTTTATTATTATTTATTTATCATCTTTTTAATGGTTAAAATTGTAAATCCAGTTTGTTAGGTACTTAGGTTCAATTAACTCCAAATCCTTAATAAAATAATATCAACTTATCATGTAGAACAATCTTTGTAATTGATATGTATTTTTCTTTTCTCTTTTTTATATTAAAAAAAGTGCATCAAAAGAGTGAGATGTATGAATAGATTTGTTGACTGTTTTGTGTGTGTGTGTGTGATGAGATGAGAATGAGAATGAATGCATTGGAGGCTCATATCTTTTGACTGCAAAAACTCACCCAATATTTGTCTTGCCATTAGCCAAAAGTATAGGCATTTTCACTTTCTTATCCTTTAGTCTGTTTTAGGCAAACAGTGTTAATGTGTAAGCTTATATTAAGTGTCCTGTTTTCGGTTTAGTACTATGTTCCTTTAACTACTTAACAATATGAGACATGAAGTAGAACATAAACAATTTGTAATGAATGTGGTTTATTCGTGTAGTAAATGTTATGGAGTGTATTAAAGACTCAGATACACTATCTTGCTATGAACCTTTTACTTTTATATGATCTTTCTGTATCTTGATGGTGACTGTTTATGTGTAGGTTGGTGTTCTTGTCCCAGGAAGTTCTTGATTCTAATATATATATATATATATATATATATATAAATGAAAACAATCGTTGGTATAATCATGGTCTAGATTTAACTGTGAATTCGGTTTGCTTTGTATTAATACATAAAGAGATGAGGTTCTGAATTTTCACCTTTTAAAGCCCACGTGTCTTTTTTCTGGAAATGTTATTTGTAACCATTTATTTCTTAGAATCTTTTGAAAGGAAATAGAGAATAAATTTGTTATTTTTCTTGGGTGGTGCTTAATAATGATATGATTAAAGCAATCTCTAAAAAATATATATATATATATATATAATAAAATAAATATATTCAAGAGAAAAATAAAAATAACACAATATTAACACAATATTTAGAAAAATAAAAATAACACAATATTTCTTTAGAGTTTATATTGTAAGTTTTCCATGCATCGCACAGGTTTGCGACTAGTTATGTTTAAAAGTTGAGACATAAGTTTACAAAGCTTATGTGTAATCCAATTATTAAAAGGATTGGATATGAATTGAGGTTCCTCCAAACCTACGATTTGGTGTTGTAAAAATGAACCAAAGTAGTTGTAATTAACTCAAGTTCAGCACAATCAAAAAAAAAAAAAAACTCAAGTTCAGCTCATTAAAACATTCATTTGAGCTCCTTTATTAACTAAAAAAATCAAGGTGAAACTTAAATAAAAACTAAGCCAGCTCGATATGTTGTTGAATATCTAATAATATAGTTGTAGAGTACCTGAGAAGCATGGTTGGATTTGTGGTCCATCACAATAAGCGGATTATATGCCAATCAGAATCCAACAGGCAAACATTCTAGATTTGTTTGTTCACTTCCCATCACAAACGCCGATAAATGCTAATCAATTCTATTATAATATCTTTTTAACTCCAAGAGCACGTTATAGTCGGATTAACTGTCTTATTATTTAATTGATTATTGATTATTTAAATAAAAAATATATTCTCCAACCAGAATTCTATCAAATGATGAATTTCCCATTTCCAACAATCCACGATTCTTCTAACATTCAAGAATGGCAATTCTGATATTACAATGCAGTCAAGTCTATGTACTATCTCACTTTCTTTCTTTGTGTTTTTTTCCTTCCTCACTCCAAAAAAAAACCAGATCTTTCCCATCTCTCTCATTCTCTTTCTCTTTTTCTTTCTCTCAATTGGGGTTTCTAAACTCAAACTCCAATGGCAGATTCACCATCAACAACACCACATTCAGCCATTAAATCTCCATTCTTTCCCCTCTTAATCTCAAGAAAAGCCAGGCCTTTTGGCTATGTCTTCACATTTGTCTTTGTTGCCTTCACTGTTTTCTTGGTCTTAAACCTTTCTGGCTATACTCCTCCTTGGTTCAAGAGCATCTTCCACACCTCCTCCTTATATTCCTCCTCCATTTTCTCTCACTTTTTCTCAAATTCTTCTCTGCAAAAATCAAACTCCCAGACCCATCTCCCTTTTCCTCCTCCCTCAAATACCCAGTTCCATTTTAATGATAGTGATAGTTTGAAGCAAAAGAATCTGTCTGTGAGTTTTCAATCTTCTTCCAAAGAATTTGGAAAGAAACAAATTGAAGCAAAAGGAGGAGATAATAATGTAGAGGTTGATTTGAGAAAGAATGGTACAAAAGATGGGGTCTTTGAGAGACCAAAAGTGGAGTTGGTGTCAAATAGGAGTGAAAGTAATGGGACTAGTAGTGATACATTGCCTGAGAAGCAAAGAAAACAAAGTTGGTTGGAGAGGATGAATGGTTGTAATGTTTTTGAGGGGAAATGGGTGAGAGATGATTCATACCCACTTTACTTGCCGGGTTCTTGTCCTCACATAGATGAGCCTTTCAATTGTTTCCTCAATGGCAGGGCTGATAATGGGTATGAGAAGTATAGGTGGCAACCTAAGGATTGCAATATTCCAAGGTAATTTCCAAAGCTAGTAAAAGTTCGTATCTTTGTCTTGCATTGTTTAAGTTTTTCCTATGCATTAATTATGCTAGACAACAAAATGCCCACATATTTTTTTGGCTGTTGATATATGTATTTGAATTTGATATATAAATCAAACATACACAGATACAGGTCATCCCAAAAGCTTAAGCTAATAGAAAATAATAACTCTAATCATTTAACCCGTAGTCTAACACCCCCAAAATAAAGAGGACCAATGTGTGAGATTTTTAATAATTTAAATGGGAGGTATAGTGGAGACAAGGCTCAAACTCAGGACCAGCTGCTATGATACCATGATAAATTACTAGTTGTCCCAAAAGCTTAAATTGATAGGAAAGGATGATGTTAATCATTTAACCAATAGTACAACACACACACACATAATGCTTTGGCTGGATTGGTTTTATTGAAATTAGCTTGTGCCTCTCTGCTCAAGGGAGATTGGTCTCAAATGAGTTTGTTGTGCAGGTTGAATGGTAGGGACATGTTGAAATTATTGAGGGGAAAGCGTCTAGTTTTTGTTGGGGATTCTCTAAATAGGAATATGTGGGAGTCTCTTGTTTGCATTCTTAGAAATTCAGTGGAAGATCAGAGTAGAGTTTTTGAAGCCTCTGGTAGAATTGAATTCCGGACAGAGGGTTCTTACTCTTTTATATTCAAGGTATGCTGATCATTATGCCTTTTATTTTATTTTATTTTAGTTTTTCCAGCTTGATTTACAGTTGTTTCTTTTTTCTTTATGGCTTTGTTTAATTGTTGAGAGAATGTGAGGAAAGGAAAAAAAAAGTTTCATACTTTGAAGTTGAAACATTGAAATGTAATGCAAGTACCGGGCTTGGTTTGACCTTACTTTTACATTTTTAGGAAGTAAAAGCAATAGTGGTTGTTTAGGAATTAAGATTTTGCCTTCTTTTTATTCCTTGGTGTCATCTCAGCAACCATATGGACAATAAAATGTGTTTTATTTATTGAATGTGGTTGTATGAATATATAGGATTATAATTGTTCGGTGGAGTTCTTTCGATCCCCATTTCTAGTTCAAGAATGGGAAATGCCAGACACGAATGGCTCGAAGAAGGAAACACTTCGCCTTGATGTGATTGAAAGATCCTCTGATAGGTACAAAGGCGCAGATGTTCTCATCTTCAATACAGGGCACTGGTGGACTCATGACAAAACTTCTAGAGGGTAATGCCAATGACATTCTCTCTTTAAATCACTGATGTTAAGAAACTAAAACTGGAAACTACAATAATGTAAGAATCTTTCAGGAAGGATTATTATCAAGAAGGAAACCATACCTATGGTGAAATGAATGTCAAAGAGGCATTTAGGAAAGCTTTAACAACATGGGCAAGATGGGTGGACACCAACATAGATCCGAAGAAAACCCTTGTTTTCTTTAGGGGTTATTCCCCTAATCACTTTAGGTAAATAGATCATGGAAAGTGTACTAAGTTCTAGAATTTCATAATCAATGACGAAGTAGCCTCTTTATTCTCTTTTTGTCCATTTACAGAGGTGGAAGATGGAATTCTGGTGGGCAATGCGATAACGAGACCAAGCCAATTAAGAATGAGGCATATTTGGCAACATATCCACGGAAGATGAGGATTTTTGAGTCAGTAATGAGGGGGATGAAGATACCAATCTACTATCTAAACATTACAAGAATGACTGATTTCCGGAAGGATGCCCATCCTTCGATTTATAGGAAGCAGAATTTGACAGAGGAGGAGAGAATATCGCCTTTGAGATACCAGGATTGCAGCCATTGGTGCCTCCCTGGTGTTCCTGATACATGGAACGAGCTTATTTATGCTCAACTCCTTATTAAACATAACCAACAGCAGCATCAAGGACTGCAGAAGATACCTGTGGTATAAATAAAGCAAACTGACTTTCTAGGCCATGTCAAATGACTGAGGTTTGGATTCATGGGTATATGCATGATAAATTAACACTAGTCCTAAAACTTGCAATATAATGGAAAGCAGTAACCCAAGTTATTTCCTATATAGTAGATAGAATGTTGTGGAGGGATGCTGTCCAAAAGTTTCATTAAGCAAGGGTGCTAGTTCAATTTCCAAAGGGCAGATAGATACCGTGAAGTGTTTGTTGTTCCCAGAGCTAATGTCTGAATCTCCGCCTATTATGGTTTGATGATGGCTGAAATTACAGATTAAGTAATTATAAAATGTTGAAGCTTTTTTATCTTCCCAACATCAATCGATGATAATGGACCGGTTCAGTATAAGGGCGGATATGTATCATGAAATATTTGCTTGTTCCTAGAGCTAATGACTGATTCTTCAACTATTATGCATTGGGGCTGGTTCAAATTGCATCAAAGGCAACTGGAAAATATTGAAGCTTCTTCATCCTCCAATTACAACCGATGATATTGAACCGGTTCATACATCTTGAGTATCATTGATTGTATTCACCCTCAAATACTGTTAATGAAACACCTTTACTTTATGTGACTCTTGGAAGTCGGAAAGCATCCTTCCACAGTGAACTATCTGCTGATATAGGCAATAAGCATGGGTTTGAGTTATACTGCTAGTTTTAGGGATCAATGGTACTTTATTCTATATACAAGTAGCATTTCTTAGAGAGAATAGAAGACAAAGTGGGGGTCTTGGGTTGGGGTGGATGGTATGACAAGCTGTAACAAACATTTCTTTTTGTATTTGTGGGAAATGGGATGGAGTAAGGATTTGATTTAGTGTCTATCATTTATTGATGGGTTACTCTTCCTTAGGTATCTTACTCACTGCTACATATTTGTGTAGCATCATGAACTTGTATTTAAATGTTAGTACAATTTTGCTATTCATTTTAACTGATGAATGAGTTGGAAATACCATTACTATCTGGTTTAAAAAGGAACTGCCTACTTATTGGTTGATTACATCTCAAGATTGCTTCCTATGTTCTTGTATATATATTGATGTCATCATATTCTTTTGTCTAGCTCATATACATC
>BKZX01032587.1:0-10120 GCA_014362285.1 Fagus crenata
AGAGAGAGAGAGGTTACCTCAAATATCATGAAAAAGGGTCAAAGAGAAATTGGGTCTTACCCAAAACCTCGAGAATCAAAGCTTGGAAGTTTTCCCATTGATTTTCCCATGGTTTCCATGCAACCAAACATAGGAAACAAGAGAAAGAGAGAGATTGGCACCTAGAAATGGTGATTCTGACGGTGCAACAAAGAAGAGATGAGTGAGACTGAATGAGAGAGAGAGAGATAAGTGGCTGCGAAAGAGATTGAGAGAGAGAAGAAATAAGATCTAGGTTTCTTTTTAAAAAAATATTCGAGTCAGGTTCGGGGCTTTCAATAAAACCCCACCCCAATTAACACCCGATTCGGGTCCAGAGGAAAACCCGCACCAGTCCCTAATTTGCTAAATGAGGCAGGATGGGTCCTCAGAGGTCACAGGTAGATTTCCATCCCTAATTCTTATCCAAAAGTTAAACCTAAGCCGAAATCCGCATTTAGAACATTTACTAGAAGACACTTCCTAGTGAAAAGACCTATTATGTTTATACTTAATTGACCCAAAGAATACCATAGGAGGTCCAAGTGGACTTAGTTAAACTGGCTCTAGAAGGAACTTCTTGGCCCTCAGAGCTCAAATGAATGACAAGTATTTATAAATTAGCGAAATAGGAGTGGAGTGCCTCTTTTTTAATGAAAAGTCATTAGCACATTATTTTTTTGATGTTTGCTTGTAATTCTTCTTAATATAATCTAAAGACCCATTTATTTAGAAATAATTTAATAAGATTTGTCTATTCTACAATTAAATGCATTGGCACATGGTGAGAATATGTAGGCAATACAAGGTAGTTTTGGGAAATTGTATGGTATAAATTATAGACTAAATTTAATGAGTCATTTAAGGCTCTTCAATTAATGTGCACCAATATGTAATGACAAAGGACTACTATTTGAGCATCGATACAACAACAACACTAATATTTGAACTTTACTGCTGTTTCTCTGCTCTAGGTTTTCTCTGAAACCCTAGCCGCTGTAGAATTTTAGTCTTTGTCTCTGTACAAATTTATGCTTCCCTCCAATAGCCACAATCTATTGGTAGGACGGAGAGTAGTTCATCCATCTATTCTTTTCTTTACAGTGGGAATATTGACAGCTTTTCTCTCCTGAGTTAAGAATGGAGGATCTTAATGGAAGATGGCAACGATTGTCGCTTTCGGAAACAGAGGGAGATAGGTTCAACCTAGAACCTTCAAACCAAAGCCAAACTTACATCCTAGCAGCAAAGTTCTTCACCAGATGTGTGATTAACGTTGAGGCTGTCACTCGAACCTTCAGACCTCTATGGTGATCGAAAAAAGGCTTCTCAGCGAGAGACATGGGAGACAACATCATGTTATTTGACTTTGAAGACAAGGTTGATCTGAAACGGGTCCTAATGGCTGAACCATGGTCCTATGATAAGAGCCTGGTAGCTTTTCACCGGCTCTTATAGGACGTGGATCTAGAAACTGTTTTGTTCAATAATGTGGTTTTCTGGGTCCAAATCCACAATTTACCAGTGTTGAGTTTAAAGAGAGAAGTGGCGGTGGGTCTTGGCAATACTATTGGCGAAGTTTTGAAGACAACAGAAGTAGATGAAGAGATGGGTGGGGGGCGAGTGATGCGAATTCGGGTGAGAGTAAACATCAACAAGCCCCTCTGCCGTGGAAGGAAGATTGGATTGGCAAATGGAAAAGATAGTTGGGCTGCTTTTCGGTATGAGCGCCTCCCTAATTTTTGCTACTGGTGTGGTGTCCTCACTCACGGAGAAAAAGACTGAACTTTGGCTAAGAAATCATGCAGTCCTACGCCAGTAAGACCAGGCTTATGGTCCATGGCTCAGAGCAAATGGAAGCCATCCTTACCGTAAGGTGGAGATCCATGTGGCAGGTAGAGCACAAAACGAAGGTGGGGCAGCGAAAGCTAGTGGGGGTGCTACGGCAGCAATGATGGACAACCCACCGGCAGGGAGAGCACTAATCAATGTCTCTGCAAGGCAAGAAAAAGAGGGGGCAGAAAATCTGGGATCACCAAAAAAAATTCTAGCTTCGGGGCAATCAGATCGCAGATCTTTTGAGGAGAAACTAAAGGAGATTGATAAGGAAATGGGTTTCCTCAACGAAAATCTCGGTGATTTGAAAGTGCAGGAAAAATTTCCCTGTCCAAGTGATACTGCTTTAAAAGAATTTGAAAATCCAGGCTCAATTGATATCTCTCTAGGATAGGGGGACAGATTGCCTTTTCAGGATGTGTCAAATTCAAATCTCAATACTACCCCTGGAAAGTCAACAAAAGTGGGTGTGGGCTCGTGGAAAAAGAAAGCCAGGGCCAAAAATAATGGGCCGAAGCCCATAGAAGTAGTTCTCTCTGAAAAAAGATCGTGTGATTCAATGAATATTGACATGGAAGTAACTGGAAGGCCTGGGAAACTCTTACGCACTACACCTATGGAGACTGAATCGGCGGCGGCTGGTGCCCAGCCCCGCCGGGACCAATGAGTTGTATAAGTTGGAACTGTCGTGGGCTTGGGAACCCATGTACAGTTCAATAACTTACCCGGTTGGTACGGGTACAAGCTCCCTCGGCGGTGTTCTGTATTGAAACATGGTCGAATGAAGAAAGTTTAGAATTTTTACGATGTCGTTTATATTTTAATAATAAATTTGTTGTTCCAAGTAATAAAAAGGGAGGGGGTTTAGCTCTCTTCTGGAATAGTGATTTTAATTTATCTGTTAAAAGTTTCTCTTGCCATCATATTGACTCTGTTGTTGATGAAGGTACACCAGAAGCTTGGCGTCTAACTTTTTTCTATGGAGCTCCAGAAACCCACAGAAGAATAGAAACGTGGAATTTACTTAGACGACTCAGCCAACAGTTCATGTTGCCTTGGTGTTGCATGGGCGACTTCAATGAAATAGTAAAAATTGATGAGATGCATGGGAGACATCAGCGCCCAGATAGATAGATGAAGGGCTTTCGTGACGCACTGGATGATTGTGATTTACTTGACTTGGGTTATCGGGGTTCACCATTCACGTGTTGCAACAACAGAAACCCACCAGCAACTACTTGGGTCCGTCTTGATAGGGGACTTGCAAACTTAAGCTGGGTGCAGAAATTTCCAGCAGCTTTGGTTGAGCACCTTGATGTCATAAACTCGGACCATAAATGCCTCCTCCTAACTCGTGAGCAAAGGGGTGATCAATGTTTTCAAAGGAAGCCTTTCCGATTTGAAGAGGTTTGGACGAGTGATGCCGGATGCGAGAACACGATACAAGAAGCATGGGGCTCTACTATATCAGGTTCGGCTATCTTCAGAGTTGCAGAAAAATTAAAAACATGTAAAAAATATCTGGGGGATTGGAGCCGTAGGAGCTTCGGCTGTATCACTAGACAACTCAGGGAGAAGAAAAAAGAGCTTGCAGATGCCGAAGAGGAAGCAAGGCGGGGAGGCAGTATGGAAAAAATTCGAAAGCTAAAATCGGAGGTCAATTTTCTATTAGAAAAAGAAGAAAGATTGTGGCGGCAAAGATCTCGAACCATGTGGCTAAATGAGGGAGACCGGAACACTCGTTTCTTCCATGGCCATGCCTCTCAACGTCGGTGAAGAAACAGAATTCTGGGGTTGAAGGATGATGAAGGAGTTTGGTGAGAAGATAAGACCGAAGTAGCTGGCCTCATTATGCAGCATTTTGAAAAGATTTTCAGAACCTCTCTTCCAGAGAACATTGAGGAAGCAGTTGCTCATGTACCCAACTTGATCTTACAGGAGGTAAATGATACTTTAACCCGTGACTTTACAGCAAGAGAAGTGGAACTAGCCTTAAAACAAATGGCTCCTCTCAAGGCTCCGGGCCCTGATGGCATGCCCCTATTATTTTTTCAAAAATATTGGAATGTGGTCGGACCCGAAGTTACTCAAGGTGTGCTTTCTTGCCTCAATTCAGGCCATATTCTAAATGCTATCAATCACACATTCATCACTCTTATTCCAAAGGTAAAAACTCCTGAGAGAATCACTGAGTTTAGGCCAATCAGTTTGTGCAATGTGACATACAATTAATCTCAAAGGTTATTGCAAACTGACTAAAAAGCATACTCCCATCCATTATATCCGAAGCACAAAGTGCTTTTGTGCCAGGTAGATTAATTACAGATAATGTTTTGGTAGCCTTTGAGACCTTACATCATATGCATTCTACAAAAATAGGGAGGGATAGAGCCATGGCTATGAAGTTGGACATGAGTAAGGCTTACGACCGGGTAGAATGGAGTTTTTTGGAGAAAATTATGAAAAAAATGGGTTTCCATCCCAGATGGGTTTCCCTAATAATGAATTGCATAAGCATAGTTTCATACTCTATTCTTGTTAATGGTGAACCCCATGGCTTCCTGAAACCCTCTAGAGGGATTCGCCAGGGGGACCCACTATCCCCTTACTTGTTTCTTTTATGTGTAGAAGGCCTCCACTATCTTATTTCAAATGCAAAGGAGCAGGGCAATTTACAGGGCATCTCTTTGTGCCGTAATGGGCCAAAAATCACCCATTTATTTTTTGCAGATGATAGTCTTCTCTTCTCAAAAGCCACTTTGAGAGATTGTACGAGAATCCAAGATATTCTAACCATCTATAAGAGAGCATCAGGGCAACAAGTGAACAGAGATAAGACCACAATCTTCTTTAGCAAAGCAACTCCCATGACGACCCAAAATGCAATTAAAGATATGTTGGGAGTTCCTATCATTCGGCAATATGAAAAATACTTAGGGTTGCCTTCACTAGTGGGCAGAAACCGGGTGGCAAGTTTTTCTCACATAAAAGAACGAGTTTGGAGTAAAATAAAGGGATGGAAAGGTAAAATTCTGTCTCAAACTGGGCAAGAGATAATGATCAAAGCTATAGCTCAAGCGGTGCCCACGTACGCTATGAGTTGTTTTAAACTACCCATTAGCCTTTGCCAAGACATAGAGGCTATGATACGGAAATTCTGGTGGAGCCAGGGGGCAAGAACAAAATAAAATCTGCTGGGTGAAATAGAATTCTTTGTGCCATCCAAAAGGAGCTGGAGGAATGGGCTTTAGAGAATTACGAAAATTTAATGATGCTTTACTCGGCAAACAAGTTTGGAGACTATTGGCAGACACTTCTTCTCTATTCCATCGTGTTTTTAAAGCAAAGTTCTTCCCAAACGGAACTCTGCTGGATGCCAACAGGAATAGAAGAGGTTTGTATGCGTGGCAAAGTATTCGTAAAGCTAGAGACACAATTCTTAAAGGGGCTGCCTGGAGAGTAGGGGACGGAAAAACCATCAAGATTTGGAGAGATAAGTGGCTTCTTGAAGACCACCACCAGAAAATAATATTCCCAGGTCCAGCAGTGCTTGCTGAAAGCACAGTTTCTTAGCTCTTCCTCCCAAATGCAATACGATGGGATGAGAATCTTATTGACCAACTCTTCCAACCATATGATGCAGCGGCAATTAATAGCATTCTCCTCAGCAACCGGGTTACTAAAGATGCTCTCTTCTGGCGGGGAACAAAGTCAGGGATGTACACTGTTCGAAGTGGGTACAGGTTTTTAGTGGAGGAAGAAATCAAAAATCTTCCTAGTAGTTCGAACTCAAGCCAAATGAATCAAGTTTGGCGGGAGGTTTGGTCTCTTCATGTCCCTCGAAAAATCTAGATGTTTGCTTGGAGAGCTCTTAAGGACTCCCTGCCATTAAAAATCAAGTTATGGAAACGAACTGTGGTTCAGGACCCTATGTGCGAATCTTGTTTTGCTCAAGTTGAAGACATAGTGCATGCTCTCTGGAACTGCCCCAACGTTCAACCAGCTTGGGCAAACGAAGATTGGCTCTCTTCAATCCGCAAGGACAGGGTTTCGGATTTCCTTGAGCTCTAGACCCGCATCTCTGAATTGAGCTCCCCACAGTTAGAGGTCTTCACAACGATGTGTTGGGCGATTTGGCAACGACGAAATAAGCTGCGATTGAACAAGACAGTAGACAAAATCGAGAATGCTGGGATCTTTGCTCGGGGTTATCTAGAGGAATTCTCCTAATGTCAAAACCCAAGTTTTAACGCCCCTAGACAACCTCCCCAACCCGCAGCTAGATGGATGAGACCGATCCGATGCCTTTTCAAGGTTAATTATGATGGAGCCATTTTCCAAAACTCAGTTGATGCCGGTCTGGGGGTCGTGATCCGTGATCATACAGGTCAAGCTTTAGCTACACTATCTCAGAAAATCAAGTATCCTCACTCAGTTGAAGCTACGGAAGCCTTAGCAGCTCGAAGGGCAGTGCAATTCGCTGTTGATCTAGGCCTCAAAGAAGCTGAGTTTGAGGGAGATTCCACCACCATCACTGAAGCATTGATCAGTGGAAGCTACAACCAAGCAGTATTTGGACCCATCATTGAAAATGCTCGAAGCCTAGCAAGAAGGATGCATTGTCACTTTTTCTCTCATGTTAAACGCAGTGGTAATGTAGTGGCTCACACATTGGCACGTCGTGCTCTATTTTGTTCAATCCCAGTTATCAGAATAGGCAATGTCCCTGCTGATCTGGATTCTTTGTTACTACAGGATTCGTCCTTTTAATATTAATACCATTCATCTTTTTCTCAAAAAAAAAAAAAAAAAGACAAAGGACTACTATTTTAGAAGGATTATTATTGGTACGTTTTTATTTCTAGTGAGTCATTTAAGGGACTATTATTGGTAGTTTTTTTTTTTAGATTAATTTGCTGATATATATATATATATATTAGAAAATTTGGAGAGATATTTTTAAACAAATGCTGAAAATGAATATCCAAATATACCATAAGCTTTATAGTATTAAATATAATATTTCTAACCTACTATTAGTTTAGGACTAATATAATAGGTACATTTATTCTATAACTAAATGCATTGACACATGTCAAATGTATATGATATCTACAGATTGTTGTTTGCCATGTAGCGTTGTAAGTCCACTTGGCAAAGACGTGGTGCTGTTTGTCCAACAAATATGCCACATGTCGCGTAGAAGACGTTGTCATATATGCCATGTGGCAGATATATGGCAACCTCTTCTACTTTAATATATTATATATAGATTTTCTAATAAGAATATTCTATTCTACTTTTCATACAACCTAAAAAAATGTGTTTTCATGTTTATACATAACATATGTTTTTTGTATTTATTACATAATATAAACTTTTTCTATCCTACATGATTTTTTTGGCTAGACTATCGTACATTGAATAATTAAAAAACTACATAATACATTGTCAAAAACAAAAAACAAAAATAGCAGCATAGAAAACTTTAGTTATTTCACATTTAGGGAGTGATCTTTAAACCAAAATCCTTATTCTTTCCTAGACACCTTAAAGCTTTGTCTCAATCTCTAAACGAAAATCCTTATTTATTTTAGTAATCACACTCACCAACATCATTTAACCTTTCATTCACTCTCTTATTCAAAATCATTATTTTATCCCAATTAGTCTCAATCACATTCATTAAGATTTATCTTAATCTCTTAACTATCATTTTATTCCTTATTATATTCAATACTTTATTTTTATTTCATTTTTTTAATACTTATATTCAATACTTTATTGTTTTGTTTATATATCGCAATGCGTAAGTTATCGTCTAGTTTGTATAGTAATAACAGTATCATTAATTACGTGTATCTCATACTCGGCTCTAATTAATCTCCCATAATAACCCATCTGTCCTAGGGCAAGAGGAGTACCTTAAATGTTTATTTATCCATGTCAGTCATACGAATTCTTTGACAACGGTTTTGGCTGTAGTTTGTAAGTTGTTTAGTTAAATCAATTTTTACAAACATATTCGATATTTTTAACATTATTAAAAAGAAAAATTCAATCCTAGCTAGTAATCAACATTTTGGCATCATTCTTCTATTCATTGTAATTGTTTTTTGTGTTCTTCAACCAATTATGTCTTTTGTGGTGAGAAAAACATCCATAGGTTGGTCCACGAGCAAATTTCTTTATCATGCTGTCATTCTTTTGTTCTTGATCTCAGAGTACAAGTTTAATGGCTTTTACTCGTAATGCGTTTTACTTGTTTTTATGATCACATGCAAAAGGTTCGTTAAACAGGCTACCTTTACCTTTAATAATTTCAAGGATGATCAGGTAAAGTCTTGAGTGTATTATTTATTAGATGCTTACTTGTAATTCTTCTTTAGTTTCCAATGAGAAACTTTTATTCCATTTTCAATGAACCTTATAAATGTTGATTAATGTTTATACATATAAAGTTTTATAACATATGTTTATTATTATGTACTTATTACATAACATAAATTTTTCTATATTGGGTTTGTTTTTGGCTATGCTATCATAAATTGAATAATTAGAAAACTACATAATACATCGTTAAAATAATAGAAGTATAGAAGACCAAAGTAGAGATAATTCTTATTTAGTCGGTGATTATCCGCATTTTTGTACAATGTTATTATTTTGAAGTGGATGAAAATATATGTATCATGTGAACAGTTGGTTGATACGATAATGTCTATATAGAAATTCATAAAAGTACATACAAGGGTGGTCCCATGACGTGGCCCACTATGCTGAGATCATGGAAGAAACATTGGTCTTTGGATGATTACGTTATTTGGTTGTTGAGTAGTTTTAGTAGTTTGTTTTGTTTATGTTATTATTGTTACTAGTCACTAAGCAAGATAGTTTAACAAAAGTTATATATTTTCATTTTTTGTCATTTGAGAATAAACTCTAACTATCAGTCTATCATAACGACCAAATAAATTTCAATTTCTGCCAAAACAACTCATTCAATGAAATTTGGTTGCTAAGGTTCTATAAATAACTTGGTAGAAAGTAATCATATGTAAGTCTCTTCTATAAAATGAAACAAATACACACTACTTTAACTTATACTATTTGTGATCATTAATATTGCTCAAAAAACCACACCTAGGATTCTTCTGCAAGAAGTCATATATGGTGCAAATAATACTTCCTTCGTCCCTAATCGTTAGTCTTGTCTCAAAAACTCAACTTTTTAACAGAATATTATTTAATATCTTGTTTCTTCAATAAAATAAAAAATAAAAGTTTTCAAAACTTCCCCTTAAGCAAATTTATCAAACATTTGGAACAAGGAAAAAATATCCTACTCCTATTTCCCAAAATTGGCGGCAAGCAATTTTGGAGTTTTGAGAAGCCAAATCAAATTTGCGGTATTGTATTCCATATATCTTAAATCAAAACAATCTCTTTCAATATTATTGGGTTTCCTTGCCAAAACAAAATTCTATCTGTACCTTATCTCCTCCCCTCAATTGTTATCATTTCTTCAATTCTTATCTTTACATACAAAGATAAGTGACTTTCTTGAAACAAACTTTTTACAGCAAAAATAAATAAATAAATACCAAAAAAGAACCTCAAAAACTTTTTTTTTTTTTTTTTTACCAACAATAGTAGAAAGAGAGCTCAACAGTCAACATGCAAACACAATCATGGCGAGTAGGGACTAAATAGGCAGGATCTAGGGACTAGGGGAAGCTTTAAAATCTTAATAGATTTGAACATTTGTACACCTAAGTTATATTGTTATACATAAAAAATGATTGAATGAGCGTGCTTACTTCATAGATAGTATAGAAGGGCTTGGAAAAAAATGTGTCTCCTAATGTGATTTCAAATAATTTAGTCCAAGTTTCCACCACACCATACTTGTCCATGATCCATATATGATACATCTCATATACTGCTGTTTGCGGATATGAAATTGTGTTTAATGATACTTCCATCTTCCCAAAATACAGTCTAAAAAAGTGAAAAATTAAAAGCATCCTCTTAACATATTACCACAAACTTGACCAAAATGTTTAAAATGATCCGGAAAACGATTCTCTCTATTTGGAATTGATCAATTTGATGATTTAGATCCCAGTTAGTAAGTACGCGTATAGTACGCGTACGTCCGTAACAATAAAAAAGACTCGCGTCTGAGTTTCAATCTGAATTGTACGGAATTAAACGCGTTTTTTTTTTTTTTTTTTTTTTTTTTTTTTTTTTTTTTTTTTTTTTT
>BKZX01032590.1:0-11747 GCA_014362285.1 Fagus crenata
TATTAATTATTTGTTTTCTTTAAAGCAGACCTCAAAAAAAAAAAAAAGGCTCTGGTACCATGTTCGAGAACCAGTTGTCCTGAAAGCTTAATCTTTTAAGAGATGGGTTGGACAACGAAAGTCAAGCTTTTATTTGCAAATCATTTGTTGTTAAGAGTTTGTGAAAGGTATGAGTGTTGTACTTGCTCTTAATGTATTTGAAATACTGTACTAATTATCTAATATGTTTTGGTTCAATCTTTTTAGAGTATTGTGAAAGAAAGTTTTGGTCATCGAATGGATCATCATCCTATATTCAACATAATTGCTAACGACTCCTCATTCTCCTTTGATGATGAGGTGGTTATAATTATACGATTTGCTATTGAAGAATAATGTTTGAATAGTGGTGGAGGATCAAGACCACGTCAATGCCGCATGTTCATCAGGCGTGATTTTTTGCAAGCCAACGAAAGGATTTTCCTTGACTACTTTGTTGAATAACCATTATATCTTCAAAATTTATTTCAAAGAAGGTTTCGAATGAATCGTTCTCTTTTCCTATGTATTAAGTCTATGCTAAAAGCGACTGAGCCATACTTTGTCCAACAAAGGAATGTTGTTGGAAGGCTCGGGTTGTCTTCCATTCAAAAGATGATTGTCGCCATAAGAATGCTAGCTTATGGAGTAACGACTGATTTGTGTGACGAATATGTGAGAATTGGAGAAAGCACCACATTGAAATGTTTAAAAAAAAATTGTTAAAGCACTGCAATGAAATGTCCAATAAGACCTTCTGGAGTACTTGTGGTAACTATATAGCAATTCCAAGGACACCTCTATTAAGGTCTTTCTCTAACCATTTAGGCCTTTATGTTTATTACTGAAAAACAAAATTTTCAAGAGCTCCTTTATAGGATTCAATTAATTTTTCAAATTTTTTTTTTTGAAATTTTTGATACCCAGATTCATATTTTCAAAGAGTAGTGTTTATATTTAAATATATATATATATATACAAAAAAAATAGAATTAATTTTTGGGTATAATGCATTTACCCCCCCACCCCCCAAAGCTTTGAGGAATTGCACTTAAACCTCCTGATCTATATTTTTTAGACTAATTTACTACTTGAAATTTTGGTATTATGCCCAAATTTACTATTGTTAGCTTCCATCCAAGCTACCGTTAAAATATCACGTGAGACTCATGTGTCAGAGAAGCGCAGAGAGAGAGAAACAGGGGAAAGAGAGCAACTCGGTGAAAAAGTGAACCAGAACGGGGTTTTATTTCCTTTGCCCTGTATATCTCTCTCAAGTTCCTACCTTTATATTCGTTTATACTACTAATTTGGTCCCCTCAAAGCCAAAAATCTTGATTTCGCATATGTTTGCTTTCTTATAAATCAATACTAGTCGCAAACCCGTGTGATGCACGGGAAAGTTATTGAAAATGAAATATAAGAATATGTTCTCTTTTTTAGAAACAATGCCATTGACAACTTTGACTAATACCTAATTAGGAAATCAACTATTATCAATTTGTTCACGTTTCCAAGGTAACGAAAACTACTAAGTGACAAATAAATGAGGAAAAGAGGCTACTATTGGGGAAGTTCATGCTAATGAGGAGAAATAATTTCTCAATGTTTTTGGCAATTACAAAACTCATGAAACTTTTTTGATAATCTAAACCAATTAAATTAATTGATTTCTAAACATGATAGCCAACGAACCTCTTAAAAAAAAAAAAAATCACATGCCCAGCCCAGGCATAGCCTGATCATATATTACAGCAATAAAATACAGATAACAAACCCAACCTAGCTAACTTCCCTAGTTTCTACAATGACAGCCTCTATGAAAAATAATTGTATGATGTATCCTTCAATCCTTTGGTCTCATATTGTGAAATCTGAAATCCTGCAGAGTTAACAACATTTCAATTCCATGTCTTCAATCGACTCATCAATCAGCAGACGCAAAGGGAAAAGGAAATAAAAATATAAATCCTCAGACGCAAAGGGAAAAGGAAATAAAAATATAAATCTTTGTCTTACTAACTTAAACACTAAACAGAGAGTAAAAGGCAGGCATAATACATACATACTTACTCGAGGAAAAAAAAAAAAAAAGTAAATTCATTGTAGCCCAAAACTTAGATTCTGTCGAGAAATTATCTTGTTTCATATCAATTCAAGTCTAAGCCCACTGTAATGGGTTTTGCTGGTGGAGAACATGAATGTGGGAGGAGTACGAAGCCAAGGTGGGAAATTTTATTGATAATAGCAAACATATACATGTGTAGAGGTTTTGTTAATATAAGCCATGTGGGTATGACTCTTGCTTACATAGAAGGGCATGACTAACCATAAAGAATACCTTTTGGGAGACCAAAAAGAGTGACATTTGTTATAATATATGAGATATCGTTAAATTTGAGCAAGAATACCATATTCTAAATCAAATAAAAATAACCATAAAAATTCATTTTACACAAATACTAAAGGTAATATTGTTTATATAATATCCTTAATTTAAGAATTTGAAGAGGTAAATATGTGATGTGTTGCCATGTGACATGTTCTTACAAAGTAGACTTACGATTCTCTATCATCTTAGTTACAATAGTGGTTCCCATTCTCTTCCTTATGATCTACATCTTCACCTTTAAAGAGGATTCTCCTGTTTTGTTATATTATCATCTTTGATTCAAATTTCTCTTGCATCCAACAATTGATGAAGGGGCTAAAGGATTATTGGACTTAACACTGTTCACCTGCATATCAATTTGACAGCATAAGTGGCTTGAGTTCACAACACAAGCTAGCAACTTCATCTCATCAAACATGAACAATGCTCACTCAAGATATACCTTTTATTGGCCCCATCTGAGACACACACACACACACCAAAAAAAAAAAAAAAAAGCATTCTTAATTTGGTAGGCATAAAAAGATTGTGTAGCACAGCCCCTTTGTCCAAACACATGAGCTTATGAAGTATATTGCTGACATATGTCTCTATAATTATCTTTCTAAATACTTTACGTGCAATACTCTTCCTCATTGAGGAACTTGTTATGCATAAATGCTAGGTGGGATTCCACTGACCAGCAGAGCCCTTCAGGTATTAAAATAATATAGCAAAATCTAAAATCAATCGATTAATCTTCCCTCTAGCATTGTTATTTTTTTGTTTAACTTTCTTTCAAAATGTCTATGTTGAAGCCCATTTGTTCAATCTTTTGTTGTCAATACCTCTATTCTTTCTTCATCTATTAGTTTAAAATCAGACCCTTTTTGTTTGATATACCATATAGGTTCTCACCCATAATGTTTCGATTCACATAATTCACGTTTTATATCTTTATCGTTCATCACCACTTAGCTCAAGGTTAGCACACAATGAATTAGATCCTATTTCTTTTGGTTGCAATCTAAAGTCTAAATCACTGAAATGAGTTTAGATACATTTAGAAAAGTATCAATTGTCATATGATCATATTTTTTCTTACGTCTTCAATAAAACATTGTTTGGTAAAATATTACAACTTATAATTTTTAGAAAGGAGCTAATATATTCCATAACTCTCTGCTTTAAACCTTCTAAAATGATCAAAACATAGCATGCGAAAAATAAAAGTGGATCACTTATCAAATAAGTGATTGAAAGTAGTATACATAAATTACTGCATTTGGCAAAAGGAAGTTTATTAAACAATACGTAAGAAATTAAATGTTAAACAAAAATTTTGGTGAACATATTCTCTTAGTTCTTTAACAAACATGTAGAGCTCAAACATTTAAAAAAGATTGAACACAATTGACAATGACCTCTACTTTTTAATGTAATGAATCAATAGCTCATTTAAAGGTGTACATATCAAACATCAACCAAAACATTTGAAATCAATTCATAATAACTTTTTCTTTCATGTAATGCAACGAAAACCATGATTTGTAGAACCATTAAAAGAGAATAGGGAAAAAGAACTAAAGCTAACCTGATATATTCAGCTATAGCAATTCTTCATTCCAATATAGTAGTTTTGGTATCTCTCTTGTAAGCTGGTTCCACACAATATAACTGATAAGTACTATAGGAAGAACTATATAACTTTATTATACCTACAAAATGAACATTGTAGCAACACTCAGGAATTTTATCAATCAAATGGTGTGCATGACAACAAAACTATGAAGCAAATTTGAGAACAAATTTTGAAGAGATAGAGAGGGCATGTTCTAGACAAATCTGCTCTCACTTAGAAACTTTTGCAACAGAAGTTGCGTAACATTGAGCAAATCTGCTCCTTCACTTAGAAACTTTAGCACGGTGCTAAAAAATAATAAGGGATTGTCATCACTGAGTTCGAAGATTTGTGCAGATTCGATCCCAAACATCCATGATTTCTTTGCCGTAGCGATACCCATCCAAGATATGGATTTGAAGAAGAAAAAAAAAACCATCATCCAACCCTAGTCAAAAACCCCAATTTCCAAAGTAACATCCAATTATCAAAAACCCAAATCAAAATCCGATTAATATTAAATAAAAAAAACTTCATTAAATTAAATTAAAGTAAGAGCACAAACAATATCAATAGAAATTTACCAAGAAACCACCAACTAAATATATTATAATTTTAGCTAGTGATAAATTCCTTGTAATCCTCAAAATGTCATTTGTAGGAGGAAGAATATCAAGACACATAATTCTTGAGTGCCACCACTTCTTCTTGAACAAATTAGTTCTACATTACCTATAATTGGACTGAACTATCATCATTTCAATGGAGGGCAGATGTTCTACATTCAAAATTCAAATTTAAGTTTTTCTTAAGATATTAATACTTCTTACATTCATCACAAAAAAAAGAAAAAAAAAAATACAAAATACAAAATACAAACAAAAAACCCTACTTATAATGCAATATACATGTTTCTTAAAATAAAAATTGACCAGCATTTTCGGTGAAACCATAAACAAATTCATATCCCTTGTCCTGTGGAGAATACATATTAGCTCTGCAATAACGATCAAATTACACTTTAAAAATAAAAATAATAATAATTACTAAAATGGAAAAACTGGACATGCTAAATTGTGTGTTGCTAAACAAATAATAAAAAATTCAATAGAGAAGATCAAACAAAAAAGAAACTCCCAAAAAAATACTTAAAGAAATATAAATTTTTTTTATAACATTGGGAACTTTTCTCATAAGTGAGCATGTCGCAAAGCTTGCTATACTCAAATCCTCACAGATATCAAACCCAAGCCAGCTGTTTGCCCTAGACTGGAGGTAATCCAAGATCAACAGAGTTGAGGACAGCCCCTTACCGCCTCGTCTCCTCACTGTTGAGGAAACTTAAGCAGATTTAGAAAATATCATAATGATGGGAAGAAACAAAAATCTGAATTGGTAAATGGATTTGAATTTAATTGGAGGCCCTAACTTCATATTTTTCTATATAGTTTTCTCTGTTCCATCAAGTTCTAATGGTGCCAATCATTTTTGCAATGGCACACCAGAAATAAAATCTGAGTAATTTCCTTAAATTTTGCCAAACTTCATTTTTACGTTTTTTATTTGTTGTTTATTTGCTTCACGCTAGAAACTTGTCCTTTATTAGTGATGATAAATAAGGATGTGTATACTACCATAGATATTAAACAAACTATTACTCCAAGTCATCGCAAAATTTCAAAAAGAAAATAGAAATTAATGACCGAAAGAGAAAAAAGAAGCAAAACCTTATGATAATCTTCAGAAGGTACAACCAAAGCATCAAGAGGTGGAGAATGAGAAGCCATTAGAGACCCCAAATCGCCCATGGGAGTGAGGGCTGTCGAAAGGGGGAAAAGTGAGAAAGATAAAAATAAAAATAAGAAATAAAAAAAATGTAGAAAAGGGGTAAAAATTTTTTTATTTTTTTTTTTTTTTTTTTTTTTTGGGTTAGATCCTACCTGGTTTTCGTTGCACGAAGACCTTAACCCAAACGATATGGTCTTGAGAATCTTGTTGATGCCGCCGGGACTACCACCACCAAGCGTTAACCACACAACCACATTGAACTTGGCCTTTCTGTCAATGCACTCATTCGATTTGCAAACGTTATCATCTCTTTAAATTTTGTAGAATTTGCAACTAAATATGAATGCCGCGAGAAGCCTTTCTGAAATAATTAATGCAATAAATCAGAGAAGGAGAAAGCAATTTCACAAAGAAAAAATATAAACTTTGTTCACAAATTGACCAAGAATTTTCAATCCCATACCAAGGAAAGAGTGGAATCACCTAACAATTGGTTCAAAGGAAAAGGCCATCCCAAATCTACAAAAACAAAAAGGTTGTATAAATTCCACATATTCAAAAACTCAAAGAAAAAGACAGAGGTAGTAAATAATACATGCCAATCTACCATTGATGTTGTAATCCCTAAAATACACAATGACTTTCCAGAAAATAAAAATCTACGACATCCGAAAATTCCACAAATTCATAAAATTCTGTAACAGGCGTAGATGTGACCCTTGATGGCCATATAGGCTTCAACAAAGAGAAGATCAAAAGAGTCAAACCTTGATGGCCTTTGCCCTTGTGGTTCTCCGGATTTAATTGTGTGTTAGGCTTTGATGGGAGTTGAGAGAGTAATAGTTGAGAAGAAGATAAAAGAGTTTAGGGAAAAACTGTAAAGAATAGAAATAGACGGGGAGAGAGGGGCACTGAACAGAGGAGATAAGAAGTTTTATTTTTTTATTTTTTAATTCCAACCCCAAAATGACGTCGTTTTGGAGTAATTTAAGAGACACCTCTTTAACCCATATATTATCCTACCAACGAAATAAAAAAACATTATTAAAGCCTCATTATTTATAAGTTATTTTATATTATTTTTGCTATTGGTGAAACCACGTAATTTTTTAACTATGAATATAGGAAATTAATGAAATTAATAGTTCACATTTAATAATGCAAATTTAAGGGCATTACCCTTTTTTTTTTTTTTTCATTTATTATAGACAAATGGCAAATATGTGGTAGCATTTGTCCAACTAAGCTACCACGTATCATGTAGAAGACGTTGTCATACATGCCAAATGGCAGATAGATGGCAACGTCTTCTAGTTTCATATATATATATATAGATTCGTACAAATCTCGTTTTATTTTTTCAGATTGTTTCATTACTTTTTTGACCAATATTGATTAGGTTTATTGGAATGTTTTGGAACATGAAAGGGCTATTGTGGTGATGGCTAACCCAACAGAGACCTCATTTTTCTAATCTTGCAATTCCTTGGCAATGAAAACAAGAAGGAAACAACCCACACATGGGTTTTCGTTTTCCATTTATTTTTTCTCCATCTTTTACTCCAAGTATTTCCAGCATATATGTGTTTACTTGTATTTCTTGGATGTATAACCTTGAGCGCAAATTAGGTTTTAATTTCAACATGAAATTTTTTTCAAGGCGTCGGGCAATCTCTCCCCAAATCTGAGTTTCTCTTTCTCCCCTTGATGTTCTCTCTCTCTCCTCTGGGTTCTTTTTCCGTCCTCTGGTTCCCTCTCTCCAAGCTGCTCTCTCACGCGTGAGTGTCACATAGTTTTTTAACGGGAACTTCGATGGAAGTTAAAGAAAGGCAAGGATATGGGCTCGAGTGAGTAGGAAACAAAAAATATCTATTCTAGTTCTATCATCAGCTATGGGTTTCTTTTGTAATTCCCTACATAAGGATTTAGAAAATACCGGATCTCCGCCTACACAAGCAAATTGTTGATAAAACCAATAGTGTAGGCAAATTTAGCCTAATGAGCTTCTTTTTTTTTCTTTTTTTTTTGCCTAACCACTCTCCATCACACCCTCACATCAAATTTTTTATTTCTTTCTCTATTTTATTATAATATAATTTTTCTTCATTCTTTTTAATCTTTTACCAATTTCTCCATTTTGGCACTAGTCATTATCAAACTCCCTCCTCTCCCACGACATCCACCCCATTGTATCTCCAACTCCCCCCACAATTCCAAATACTTGAATCAAGCTAAACGATTTAATTTTCCTAGCATCCTAGACCTAGATACCCAAAAATCATAAATTCCTTTAATTTCATCACTTTCCCACGTTTTCTTAGCTAGCAAACGTAGAATAAGCCAAAACCCATGTACAATTCCAACTAAAAATCAGAAGATAGAGAACTTTGAAGGTGGTAGGACCTCCCTTAAGGCCGTCGATGTCCCCTCCAGCGAGATCAACATCCCCATCGTCGACAGCGCCGACTTGGTCGCACTTGGCCTTTATAGCTACTAGCTTGTTGGTTAGATCTCTTGGACACCATGGAGAAAGAAGAGGAAGCACCGTGGAGAGAGAGAGAGAGAGAGAGGTGCTTCTGTGTGAGAAAAAAAAAAGAGAGAGATAAAGAAAGCTGAGAAAAAAAAAATAGAGACTAAAAAAAAATACTATTTCTAATCTAAAATGGTTCTCTCTTTTAGAGAAGTACAGTAGTAAACTGGTATTTTGTCTAATGAGAAGTTAATCGGTTGGGGTGATTTTTGGGGTGTTTTAACTAATCTATTGGGAATGCTAACAGAAGAGGTTATTGGGCATAATGTCAAAGTTCAAGTAGTAAATTAGCTAAACAAATAGAACAATGGGTCTAAGAGCATTCTCGTTAAACTATGTATAATTTTAGCCAAATGGTCTCTACAACCCCTACCTTTTCTATTTTACAAACTCATTTTTCACATACACTACATCAAACTCTTTAATTTTTTCACCATTCTATTTATATATTATTCTTTCTCTCTCCAAAATAAAATGAAATTAAAGGCTGGGCTTCTTTTTTTTTTCTTTATCTTTATCTTAAAAGTTTCTTTAAACTAGGGTCTATGAGCTTCTCTTTTTTAAATTCGGGGGCCTTGTTTTATAAGGTTTTTTTTTTTAATTTTCAAGGGCCTCAAGCGACGGCTTACCTTGCTTTAAGGCTGGGCCGGCCATGGTGGTGATGGCCGTTGTAGCCACATGGAGAGAGAGAGAAAAAATAGATTGGGTATTTTAATTTTTTGAACTCCAATGAGCAAATAGTAGGTTAACCACACTTCAATTTGTTAAGTGTTACATTTTGACTTTAGATTTAATTTAAATTAATCCTAGCCATGAAATGAACCTTCTTTCATTTCGAATCAAAATCTTGTGTCTTTATTGAGAGAGTCCTACATTGATAAAGTTTTATTGGGTTATACAGTTTATAAGTTATGAACATCCCTCATTTCTCAAGGTGTCTTTTGAGATTGAGTTAGTCCCATTAGACTTTAATATAGTATTTAGTTTATAAGCCATTAACCATCCCTCATCTCTCACAATCTATTATTTGTCCACCTATAATTTGGCATCTTTTAATGTCTTGTAAATTGATAGAGATGGTTGAACACATGTGATAGGAGTAGTTTAGTACATGTGCTCAACCACATATGCATGTGCCAAGCCATTTGATATACAACAAAAACATGCTTCTCTCAAGGCATCTTTTAATGTCTTGTAAATTTGTAATGAAGCGGCTAAAGACTTTTCAAGTGCCTAACAAATCTATACTATAATGTAAAACCGAAGCTTTTTAACTTTTGGTTGACCTCATTATGTTCCGCCACATAAGTCTTTGAAATCTTACAATTTTACACCTCATTGTTTTAATATATATTTTCTAATTGAATTTAAATTTTATTCTATTATTAAACCTTCCATTAGAATTTTGACACATCATATTTTCTTTAATATAAGAATATATTATTCCATAAATAACACAATCATAATTAATGTCTAATACTAAAATATATTCCATATATAAACATAATATAAATATCTTTTAATAATAATCATAATTATCAATTTTCATCAAGATTTTTATAGTTTTTTTTTTTTTTTTTTCTTATGTATTTCTTTTAATTTTGTTGATGGCAATGAAGAAAGATGGATTGATTTGTTATAATGAAACCATGTGAGCTTGAAATGAGTTATGAAAATTATTTAGGTTTGATTATATAATCATGTGTCAATGTATTTATTTGTCATTCTTCTTATTTTAAGTATCATTTATTTTATTTTTAAATGGAAACATGATCCATATCATAAATATAAACATGAATCATGTTTTATAAAAATTGGACTATATTCAACTTATGCTGAAAGATAAATTACATTATATTAAATTTTAATTATCCTTTGGTAAATACTTTCTTAGTTATTTTTTTAAACAAAAAAGTATGATCTATCCTAAATCCGATTCGTTAAGTCTCTTTATCGATCTTGCCTACCACATTTTGAACTACAAAAAAAAAAATAAAAAAATAAAAAAAAAAATCAACAAAGGACAGAGTTTGGCTACAAACTGGTTTATTACTAGCTTGCTACAACTCACTACGTGACAATTAATATGATCATCTATGTGGACTTTAGTCACATGACCTATTTAATAAGTCATGTGACTTCTTTAAATAATACATCTGGATAGTCTTATAAACTGCCACGTAATGGGTTGTAGCAAACGACCTATAAACTGGTTTATAGCCAAACCTTGTCTTTCATCAAAAGAAGTAAAAGGAATCAAAATTAATTTATATTTTATTTTCAATAATTTTCCTGTGCATCGCACATATTTACGATTAGTATAAACTAAAACTCGGAGTAGAGAGAAACTTTTTTGACTCCTCCAAATCCTGCCACATCAGACTCTCTAGATTAATCCATCTCATTCCATTAATGACCTTTTAAATTTCCTCCTCCTCCTAATTGGATCAACATTTTTCCGTTATTCCACCAATTAATATCTTGATTGTTTTGGAATCCACGTATTAATACCCTACCAATTAATATCCACCTATTAGTGATTATTTTGGAATGCCATTAGTCAAATGAAATTTAATTATAGTGTGATTGAATGATATATTGTAGAAAATGAAATATATCTATAATCTACCCCACCAATTAATATCCACCTATTAGTGATTGTTTTGGAATACCATTAGTTAAATGAAATTTAATTATAGTGTGATTGAATGATATATTGTAGAAAAAGAAATATATCTATAATCTACCCCACCAATTAATATCCACCTATTAGTGATTGTTTTGAAATGCCATTAGTCAAATGAAATTTAATTATAGTGTGATTGAATGATATATTGTAGAAAAGGAAATATATTTATAATCTATAATTTATAATCTAAACTAAAACCCGGAATAAAGAGAAACTTTTTTGGCTCCTCCAAATCCTACCATATCAGACTCTCTAAATTAATCCATCCCATTCCCTTAATGACCTCTTAAATTTTCTCCTCCTCCTAATTGAATCAGCATTTTTTTGTTATTCCACCAATTAGTATCCTGATTGTTTTGGATTCCACGTATTAATAACCCACCAATTAATATCCACCTATTAGTGATTGTTTTGGAATGCCATTAGTCAACTGAAATTTAATTATAGTGTGATTGAATGATATATTGTAGAAAAGGAAATATATCTATAATTTATAATCTAAATTAAAACTCGGAGCAGAGAGCAATAACTTATTGTATATCTTACATTCAAAGTATTTTTGCTTGGTTTAAGTTGTAGTCCTCTATTTTTTGCAAACAATAATTTTTTTTTTTTTTTTACAATTTCTTATACTATTTAACTGCATATAAAATTTAGTTTGATTTTATTTATTTTTATTTTTATAAAATTTGATATATTTGAAATATTTTTGCTTGGTTAAGTTGTAGTC
>BKZX01032596.1:0-10347 GCA_014362285.1 Fagus crenata
GGTTTTGCTAAAGAGCTAAGCTTATTGTGGTACAGTTAAAACCGTTGGATTATCTTAAAAGTATTGCTTACGTGGACAGTTGTGGATCAGACACGTCGAATCCTGACTGAGTGTTATCCTTCACCATTTAGATTCTTGGCGCCAGTGAGCGACTCATTGGGCTGGACTGTCTCTCGCAGTGCAAAACCTTGATGGGCCAAGGCCTCTCACGATATGGAGAAGTTTGGGGGATTGGGTTGGGTTGTTTAATTTCACAAGTATTGTTTCTAAATGAGGTGGGATCTAATAATTCAATTATTACAATCTTCTTATACAAATTCAACCCAATTCTAAAAGCAAGCAACCAAAAATCTGTAACGTTTTTCGAATTGGCCCAAATTGCCCATCATTCATTATTTTTTGGGCTTTATTTATGTGAAAGTCTTCTCAAAGGTAGTCAACTCACTCACACATCTCATAATGCATTGTTTCAACCAATATCTTATGGCCAACTAGTTGGATTGTTGCCCTTCTATCATAGTTTTGGTGTGTCTCTCTCATCTCATATCATATGCCATCCTTTGATCACGGTTCTTTGATCATTGGTGCAACCATTTTGCAGTCTCCATCCATCACTAATTGTCGTTTGTTATCGCCTACACCTGTTTTACGAGTTCTATTATGCATCGTGCTTGGTCCATTTTATATCTAATCCAGTCTTTTAGGATCACGCTTTCCTTCACAATCTCATATTCCTTCCAAATTCAAATTGTTTTCAAACTTCCACCTTAAATTTGAGGGAATGTTAAAGATATTAAGGCTCAAGGCCTAAACTCATTGTAGCTAGTTCAAATTCAATGTATATATATTTAGATGAACTTATTTTCATCTTAAAATAGAATATACAGCTTTTTAAAGTACTATGTTTTCAAGATACCCGTGTACTTTTGCACAATAAACAAGTAAACTTATAGAAATAAGCTCATATACAAGCACACACATATTGCATATTTCTATCCTAAGGTTAGTCAATATTTAACCCAGCTAGGTTTAGTATCTTTATAAATATCTTCAAGAGAGTCATTGTAATATAATAATTCAATATCGTAGCTACTCAATTTTTCACTCTAAACATATCCAACCGAATCATTTCTTGTGTGCTTCCACTTTCTCTTTCTCAATCCAACAACATTTTCACATTTAATTTAAAAGAATAGAAACTTCTACTGGGTTAATTTATAATAAATGAGATAATAAACAATTTTATAACGTACCATCTTATAGAAAGCGTTATTAATTAATTTATTACTTATTACCTAATTTCTGATGATGTAAGGCTGTTGCACTCAGCTAGTGTTTGCATGTACACTAACATACGTGTACAAATCAAACATATTAGTAGTTTTAACTCTATTTTTTTGTTTAGGAGAAATTATATTTTACTACCCTAAATCTTCACCATATCTCAAATTATCAATTTGTTGGATTCACACCTCAATTTGATTGAATTATATCAATGTATCATTGTTGTCTAAATTGGACAATGAATTAAGAAGAAAATAAGATGTATTTGTTACAATTTCTTAAAAGGTGAAGTTTTTAGGATAAGTGGTAATTTATTGTGGTATTAGAGTTTAAACATTGTCTCTACTTTACCTCCTATTTAAAATGTTAAAAATCTCACATGTTGGACCCAAAAAAAAAAAAAAGGGTTTAGGTCCACACGTGAGGTGGATTTTAGAATAATGATTAAATTCGTCTTAAGTTCGAATATTGTCTTTGCTACATGATATCATTTTATTTTAAATTTTATTATAGAATATCATCAAATGAACTCTTTCCTTATTTGAAATGAATTAATTAACAGGTTAGTGGGTACATATTCTTCGGATTGAATAAAAATATCACTTTTCCATGCAACACACTTAAATAGTTAAATGCAATAGTGCTTAAACAACATCTAAAGCCTTTTGCCTACCACTCGCTGCACAATGCAATAAGAATGTTTAAGATTTAAATTTTGTAAGCAGTAGCGTTTGCCATTAATTGTGACAATTTAGACAAATGGTTGACGATCATACATTCCTTATATTCTTTAATATAGTTATTTTCTGCCATTTTGACAATATAGCATTTTCTTTTTAATGTTGAGAAATTGACCTTTTGACACTGAGTCGTCCAGGTGTAAGACATTATACATGCTTCAAATTGTCTTATATATGTACATCCACTATAGTTCATAAATTTATAATATGATACAAAATGGCATGCAGATTGCATTATCCACTTTTCTGTTTTCAACTTGGAAGCATAATGCCTTGGAAGTCACATGTGGAGCTCATCACGGATCATTATATTGATACTTGAATTAATTAGAAGGTTGGCCCCTGTGAACATTGATCAAGAACTTTATTTAGCTAGGTACTAGAGAATTTTTCAGCCATCAAAATCCACACGTAGAAATGAATCCAAAGTCACCTGATGAATGTTCAATCCACCACTCTTTCAAAGAACTTGCATGATGAGACGCAAATTTTCCATGCAATCTGATGAATGTTTAATCCACCACTCTTTCAATTAACTACAACATTGATGATATTAAAACTACTAATCTGTTAGGTTTACTTAACTATCAATTATTAGGTCCATTCTTTTGAACTTAGGCAAACATGCACTAGCTGCAGCCGCCATACTGTTGAAGATAGTGTGCCAAGCTACAGTCGTTTATCATCACATTCATCATAAACAACCTGTAGCTTAGCCAACATTACAGCTTGCATATTAGCTTAAATTAAAGCACGTGTTTAATGTGTTAAATGTGCTAATTGAGCACTCTCCATGATTAGAGGAACTGACTCTATTCTGTTACAAGTCTGTTAGTAGTCTAAACTCATCTATATATATTGTAAAGCTCATAGTAATAAAGCAGTGCAGTTTTTACCAAATTCTTTAGCCATTACTGTTTCATTCTTGCACCAATATTCTTGCCTTAGACTAGTTCTCTTACATGGTATCAGAGCCATCCATGGTTGATTCGTCAACCTCCAATGGTCCTCAACAACCACCTTCACCATAGTTACCTTCACCATTGATGTTGCTGTCAAACATGTCAAACCTGATGTCTATCAAGCTAGACAGTTTGAATTACATGGTCTAGAAGCTTCAATTAACTACAATCCTCAAAGCTTACTCTATGATTGACCACATTGATGGTTCAGTTCAGAAGCCAAGTCAATACCTTGCTGATAATGCAGGTAATCTTACAACAAGAGTCAATCCTTCTTTCCTTTCTTGGAAGAAGAGAGATAAGGCTCTTCTTGCTCTCATCTACTCAACTCTATTACCCCCAGTCTTATCAATGGTGGTTGGATTACACTCTGCTCAAGAAGTATGGAGCACTTTGGAAACAAGGTTTACAAGTATTGCTAGAGCAAATGCACTGAACCTGAAGTTGGAACTGCAGTCTGTCAAGAAAGGATCTGACTCTATCAATGCCTATATGCAACGAGTCAAAACTGCAAGAGACAAGCTCTCTACAGTAGGTGTTCAAATTGATGATGAGGAGATGTTGCACATGGTCCTCAAAGGCCTTCCCAAAGAATACTCCTCCTTAAATTCAGCTATAAGGACAAGGGATGATTCCTTGACCTTTGAGAAACTTTCTGTTTTGCTTCAAACAGAAGAGCTCTCTATCAATGAAAACTTAGAACACAACCCTGCACTTGCTATGTTTGCCTCTAATACAAATAGACAAAACAATGGCAGCTCTAACTACAATAGAGGCAGAGAAAGAAATCACTATTCTAAAGGAGGCAGAGGTAATGGTAGATCTGGTCATTTCTATCCACAACACCAATTTACTCAGAACCAATTTCCAGGCTCATAAGGATCACAGGGAGCCCAATCTACCTTTCATGGTCAGAATGCTAGTAGTTACACCAAACCTGAGCATAATAGGCCAACATGTCAAATCTGTGGAAAGCTTGGACATTATGCTATTGACTACTATCATAGGATGGATTTTGCTTACCAAGGCAAAAATCCACCCACCAAGCTTGCTGTAATGGCCAATGCCTCCAACCTCAACATTACTCAAGGCACGGGTGAGACCTGGCTCACTGACTCTGGTGCTTCAGACCATACTATAGCAAACCTAAACAACCTCAACCAGCCAACACCTTTCAAAGGACCTGAACAAGTCTCTGTTGGAAATGGTCAAAACTTGCCAATCCAAAATATAGGTGTGGATGCCAAAAATTTCCGCACAGGATAGGCCACGTATCAATCCACGAACAGGCTGGACACGAGCTGGATTTGTGTGTGGGGATGTTGAGCCCAAAACTCTACATCAAGTGTGGTAGATCACTTGATGGCTGATGGTGCATTCCCTCTGGTACTCCTTGATCCATCAGGCTGCAACACTCACGTAAGATGTTATGGTGAATTAATGAAACTATTGCCGCAGACCAAAGTAAACTAATAACCATGGATTTTACTTCCACCAGAACATTCAGTAATCACAACATAGTGGTAACAACACATGAGGAATATATTACAGACTTCCTTACAGACAAATAAAATTGATCTCATAGACTGAGATTTAGTACAATAAACTTAACTCTTCAAGAATCTATAATCACTGGCAGTGAATACCATACATATGACAAGTAGTAAAAGTCAAGAATTAGTGCCGTGGACCAAGAGGCTGGGCACAATGCACTTGGCTTTCTCCATGACTTGCAAAGAAATAAGAGCAGATAATAGAAATGTAATAAACCATGGAACTTGGGAGATTTGGGAGTAGGAAGAGAATCATTTACTGTGCAAGACGTACGTGAGTCAGTACTGAGGATTGGGTTAAGTGTTTGATGTAAGTTTTCTGTTGTGGCAGACTAAAAGTACTTCTAGTCTACCGTGGACCTACGGGAAGTGTCCCGTGGACTGTTGTTGGTTAACTGTCTTCCTGGAGCTTTTGAAGTCAGCTCTTGTGGAGGAGTTAATTTCAATCTGAAACTTTACTGATCAGCCAACCAACCCACCAACCAACCCCTTATTCCTTCTTCTCACCTCTATTTATAGTGGTGTTTATGTCTAATGGTTTGATTTGTTATCCCCTTCATCATGAGAATCACTGTTTAACCGAGAAATAAAGGGGCGGAGATTTGACAAAGTTTGATTTTTTGAGGTTGAGCTGATGGTTTTCATCTGCCGCAGATCTGATTTGATCTGCGGTGAACGGCGGATTTTCAGGCCATTTATGAGGAGGGAAGTGATGAGCATTTAATACCTGGTAATGGGCTGAAGTAATTAAGATGACTTGACTCACATACGTTTTGCATTAATTAAATTTTGATCTTACCATTTTTGGCATTATTCCTCAGCAGATTAATGCCTTTTCTGTTGCGGCAGATCAAATAAAACTTGAGTACATTGATTCCCCTACCTCCAAACCGTTCTTCCTAAGTTCCATAATGGGGAGAAGCAAGGACCACCGGAGTGCTGGGCTGTGGTGATCGCTACTCTTGAGTGATGGCAGCCTTGGTGGCCATGGCAGACTTCTCGAGTCTTTTCAGTCCTTGATTATTACTTTTGTTCCAACTGGTGCTGCCGTAGACTACTCTGTGACGAAGTCCACCGTGACCAGTGGACAAAGGAAATGACCAGCTTGCCTTTCATCATTTCTCATTTCAGTTGGTACTGATTTGGGCGGCCATGGTAGACTTCTCAAGTCTTTTTAGTCCTTGATTATTACTTTTGTTCCAACTGGTGCTGTCGTAGACTACTCTGTGACGAAGTTCACCGTGACCAGTGGACAAAGGAAATGACCAGCTTGTCTTTCATCATTTCTTATTTCAGTTGGTACTGATTTGGGCAGCCATGGTAGATCTCTCGGTCTTTTCGGCCATTGTCTCATCTTCTCCGTCATTTGCTGCAGCTGGCGCCGCTGCAGATCGTCTTGTGATTGAGTTCGCTGTGGACCGCTAGGTAATTCACCGTGGACCACTGGACGGTGTGGAGGACCAGCCTCCTTCATCTTTTCTGGTTTTTGGTTGGTGCTACCGTAGACCGTTTTTCTTAGGGTATTTCCTATATCTGATGGCTAATGGAGAAAACCAATTCTTCACTATAATGATTCAACCTTGGAAATCTGATGGTGTCTTGGAAATGTCCCCCTTCAGCGCCTCGAGCACCGTGCCAAAAGAGGAGGGAAAAAATGGCTTTTCCAAGACAACCATTTTCTCTCTTCTTTTTTGAATCACTTTTGAATCTTCTGGTGTTGTCCTGGCAGACCTAAGTCTGGTGATCGAATGGGCTGGGCTTCCCTTCCTCTTTTGGGTTTTAGACTTGACTGATGGTTTTTTTTTTTGCCATTTCATTTCACGTTTTGTCTACCGTGGACCACTGGGCTTGTTGGGCTTTGGACCCCTGGCAGATCACTGAGGTGTTGGACTCGGTCTACCGTGGACCAAAAAAAATGGGCCTTTACAATAGGTAACACTCAACTCCATACTAAACTTAGTCAATTCAAGCTTAGAAATGTCTTACATGTTCCTAGAATTGCTAGTAATCTGCTGTCAGTACACAAACTCTGTCTTCATAACAACTGTAGTTGTTATTTTGACTCTAACCAGTTGTTGGTTCAGGATTTACCTACGGGGAGAGTTCTTTATCAAGGCTTGAGTGAAAATGGAGTTTATCCAATTCGTTCCTCCAGAATTTCCAAGTCCATCTCACAAAAGTCTACACTTAATACCTCTTTTTCTGTTGCAAATAACTGGCTACTATGGCATACCAGATTGGGCCATCCTAGTGCCTCCATTTTACATTATGTTTTTCCATCTTTAAAATCATGTAATCCTTTGAATAACAAGTTTCATTTATTGCATTGTAAGCATTGTCTTGCAAGCAAGATGCATCAACTCCCTTTTCCCATTTCTGTTCCCAAATCCCAATTTCCATTACATGTACTGCATGCTGACCTTTGGGGTCCAGCTCCTATTCATTCTTCTAATGGATTCAGATATTACCTTGTTATTGTTGATGACTACACTAAATTCTATTGGGTGTACTTACTTAAACACAAATCTGATGCTTTTTCCACATTCAAACAATTCAAAACCATGGTAGAAAAGCACTATCAGTCTTCCATTCATTTTCTTAGAACTGACTGTGGAGGAGAATTTACCTCTAATGAATTCAATTCCTTTTGTGCCAACACTGGTATTATTCATCATCTCACATGCCCCCACACTCCACAGCAAAATGGAGTTGCAAAGAGAAAGCATAGACATCTGGTTCAATGCACTCTTGCTCTTCTGTCCCAATTTGGTTTGCCTTTGTCCTATTGGTCCTATGCCCTAGCAACAGCCAATCACCTTATCAACAAACTTCCTACCCCACTGTTAAACATTTCATCACCTTGGGAACAACTCCACAACGTCAAATCCGACCTCTCCTATCTTAAAACCTTTGGTTGCAAGTGCTTTCCCTTACTCAGCCCTTATAATACCCACAAACTTCAACCTAAAACCACCTCTTGCATCTTTTTAGGTTATCCACCTACCACCAAAGGCTACTTGTGTCAAGACCCCATTACCAAAAAGTTATACATCTCAAGACATGTCTTATTCAATGAAACTGAGTTTCCAGCTCTTGAACCAGACATATCCACTACATCACAACCATTTGTCCCAAAATCCTATTCCTCAGAATCTTGGTTCACACACCTCCTCTCCACACATACATGCACCTCCTTGTCTTGCAATCCTTGTCCCAACTCTACTGGTCCTATTGCCTTTGACCAAGATTTACCTTCTCAGTCTCTCATTGACCCCTCCACTACTTCTATAAACACTCCTGATATCCAACCTGCTGCTAGTGATCATTTGCTTGAACATACATCTCCAGTTGACATCATTCACACTCAACCTGCACATGCTTCTGCAGATACCAGCATCCCTGCACATGCCTCTGCAAATCATAGCATCCATAATCCACCTGCCCCTCTCATTCCACCCTTACTCCCAACCCTATCCAACTCCCATCCTATGCAAACAAGATCCAAACATGGCATTTGTAAACCCAAACCATGTTATACAGCTCAACTTGATTATACCTTTACAGAACCCCCTACCTTCAAAATAGCATCCCAACTGTCCCAATGGTGCCAGGCAATGCAAGATGAGTATGATGCTCTAATCAAGCAAGGAACATGGTCATTAGTTCCTCCACCTCCTAATCACAATGTTGTAGGCTGCAAATGGGTTTATAAACTCAAAACTCATAGTGATGGTTCTATTGCAAGATATAAGGCTAGGTTGGTGGCCAAAGGGTTTCATTAACAATAAGGTGTGGATTTTGATGAGACCTTCAGCCCTGTCATCAAACCACCTACAATCAGAATGGTTCTTTCTCTTGCAGTCTCCCTCCACTGGCCTTTGAGACAACTTGATGTTAGCAATGCATTCCTCCATGGAATTCTTAAGGAGGAAGTTTACTTGTCTCAACCGCAGGGCTATATTGATCCTCAGCATCCTCACTATGTGTGCAAGTTACACAAATCCATTTATGGACTTAAACAAGCTCCCAGAGCCTGGTTTGAGAGGTTTACTGGACAGCTTCTTCAATTTGGTTTTGTTGCCTCCACAGCAGATTCTTCATTGTTCATTTACAAAACCAAGACTACCATTGCTTATCTTTTATTGTATGTTGATGATATGGTCTTGACCAGCAATACCCCAACCTTTCTTGACCAACTTATTCAACACCTCAGTTTTGTTTTTGACCTCAAGGATCTTGGTTCCCTAAATTATTTTCTTGGTATTCAGGTGACCCGTGACTCTGCTGGTTTGCATTTGTCCCAGGCCAAATATGCTTCTAACCTTCTCCATAAACACAATATGTTCAACACTAAACCCATCTCTACTCCTTGCATACCCAATACTTGTCTCTCCCTCCATGATGGTGCTAAGCTTCCTGATCCCTATGCTTATAGAAGTTTAGTTGGAGCACTCCATTACTTGACATTCACAAGACCAGATCTCTCATTTGCAGTGCATCAGGTCTGTCAATACATGGCCTTTCCTACTTCAGTTCATCTTATGGCAGCTAAGAGAATTCTTAGGTACCTCAAGGGTACTCTCCATCTGGGCCTCTCCTTCACACCAGGCCTTCTGACTCTCTCTGCATTCACAGATGCAGACTGGGCAGGTGATCCCGATGACAGACGATCTACTTCTAGTCTTCTTGTCTATCTAGGTCTTAACCCCATCACATGGTCAGCCAAGAAGCAACTCACAGTGTCCAGTTCTTCAACTGAGTCAGAATACAGAGCTCTAGCTTTGGCCTCAGCTGAGCTCTGTTGGCTTCGCACACTACTCAAAGACCTTGGTATTTTCATCTCAGCAGCTCCAATTCTCTGGTGTGATAACGTTTCTGCTCTTGCCATTGCTTCCAACCCAGTGTTTCATGCTTGCACCAAACACATCGAAGTGGACCTCCATTTTGTTCGAGAAAGGGTGCTTCGCAAGGATCTCACGGTCAAATTTGTCTCTACACTTGATCAACTTACTGATATCTTCACCAAAAGTCTTTCCCCTAATCGATTTCTCGCTCTTCAAAGCAATCTCATGGCTTTTGTTCGTCCCCCTGAGCTTGAGGAGGGATGTTGAAGATAGTGTGCTAAGCTATAGTCGTTTATCATCACATTCATCATAAACGACCTGTAGCTTAGCCAACATTACAGCTTGCATATTAGCTTAAGTTAAAGCATGTGTTTAATGTGTTAATTGTGCTAATTGAGCAGTCTCCGTGATTAGAGGAACTGACTCTATTCTGTTACAAGTCTGTTAGTAGTCAAAACTCATCTATATATATTGTAAAGCTCATAGTAATAAAGCAGTGCAGTTTTTACCAAATTCTTTAGCCATTATTGTTTCATTCTTGCACCAATATTCTTGCCTTAGACTAGTTCTCTTACACATACATCACCAGCACTAAACAATAACAACATAAACTATTTTTTGATTGATTATAAAATTGCTTATTCTTATATGATCTTGGCTATAAATTAAGCCTGCAAGATTTTGCATGTGCATCAAGGCCTTAACACTTTCACATTATCATTTCTTGTCATTTTATCCTTTGATCAGTTGTGTGGAAGCTATTGAAGTAACCATGATGAAGTCTAACAGCTTTTGTGGTTATTCTTTGATTATCACTTTCTTTATGTTGTTCCAATTGCAAAAATTGTGCCCAATGAATGGCGACGAAATGAAGACAACACTCCTAGATCAAGACTCAGAAAATGTGGGTTATATTAATATTTTTGACAACCATTACTTCCAAAACTTGCTCAATAGAAAAAGC
>BKZX01032599.1:1880-49312 GCA_014362285.1 Fagus crenata
AAAGAAGAAGACATTTACTTTGAACCGTCAGTTATGAAGTTTTTGCTGGACAAAACCATAACTCCTTGACATGATTGATGGGAATACTGCTTTGAAGTTCATTGCCTGGAAGCAAACATTGAGGAATGTGTTCTACTGTTTGTGTTAAAATATGTATATATAAATATATATATATATATAATATAATATAATAATAAGACAAAGAAGAAGACATTTACTTTGAACCGTCAGTAATGAAGTTTCTGCTGGACAACCATAACTCCTTGACATGATTAATATATATATATATAATATAATAATAAGACAAAGAAGAAGACATTTACTTTGAACCGTCAGTTATGAAGTTTTTGCTGGACAAAACCATAACTCCTTGACATGATTGATGGGAACACTGCTCTGAAGTTCATTGCGTGGAAGCAATAATGCCTAGTGCTTAGCAATGAGAGAAAAGACCCACCAGAATTTTCATTTACAAATTGCTCTCACACATGCCACTTCTTGGCACGTGTGTGAGGGGGGCTAAATGTAAGGATCTAAATTTTTGGAAAGGCCAAAGCAGAAAAAAAACAAGCCCAATATAAATAAAAAGCCCAAAGCTTACGTGGGGCTCACTTAGCCCAAATATGCCTAACATCAAGCCCAAGTCTGGTGTTCTTTCCTTGGCCAAGTTGTATGAATAAGGCCTACAATTTTAAGTTAAATGCAGCCAAGCCTGAGTTTATTTGTACATGATTTTGCTTATTACACTAGGCCCATGTATTCCAAGTAATCAGTAATTAAAAGCAGGGGCAAGATGGACTTTTGCTTGATGATCCTAGATCTAGAAAGGTCACGGGTGATCAATTCCCTCTGATAACCATTGAACAAAAGCTGAACGTGAACATGAATAGCTGAATGTTTGCTGAACAAAGCAAAGTACTCAAGACAACCCGCTCCGACCAATTAATGCTTGTAGGCTAGCGTTGAAGAATAGCTTTCCAAGAGGACTAGATCCAGTAGTTCCAAGACAAGTCTTCCTATTTAGAGGGATCAACCTCAGTGACTTTCATGGAGGAAATTTCATGTCTGGGCAAGAAGACCCAAATTGTTATTCCCACAGAAATTGTCCATGGCTCAAGAGTAATACAATTTACAAACCAATAAGTACAACGAAGTCTGGAGGATTTTGTTGAGGTTCAGTCAACACTATAAAAGCACACATAAGTCCAAACCACAGGCAAGGATTTTGGGAGAAAAACTTCTGTACTTAGATTTAAAATCATTCAGCAGTTGTAAAATCATTTTTTGTAGCTGTTGAAATATATAGATGAGATTCTTCTTTGATTATTTGTTGGATTTTGTTTCATTCCCATAAATCCCATCATTGTAACTTATTTTGAGAAATTTATCCACTGTTCATTCTTTTAGAACGGTTGAATTCGCTCACAAATCACAATGCGCCATTAGCCTTTATCATTATTGTGGTAAAACGAGTAGTGGGCTTGACTCTCAAATTTGAATCCGAGTCAAAATCTTCATCTAAGCAAATCTTGACACGTGTTGTTGCAAAAAATTCGACCCCGACAATCATTTTATTTTTACACAATTAGATATGCTAAATAACTTGAAAATTATCTCTTTAATATATTTTTGGGGGGTAAAACAATCTTAAGGGATGCAATAATATTTTAGCCAAGATAATAAAGCTATTAATGATGGGTCAAAATTATAACTAATAAAAAAACAGTCTATTCAATTGTTGTGAAAAATGTTTTCACGTAACACTACTTGTTATTTAGGTTAAATTATTGTTTTCGTTCCTAAACTATACATGAGTTTCGTTTTTCATTCTTAAACTTTGAAAAATATATTTTTTGTCCCTGAACTTTGAAAAAGTTCATTTTTATATATGAATTTTGTCCTTAGACTTTTTTAAAAAATGACGAAATTTATGTGTAAAAATAAACCTTTTCAAAGTTCAAAGATGAAAAACGAAACTCATGTATAGTTTAAGAACGAAAATAATATTTTGACCTTTTATTTATTGAAAGGACTAATGAATAGTATTATACATTGGAAACACAGGCACTCCAATTCTCACCAAACTTTTCAAACTTTATACCAAATGGCACTTCATGGGAACCTTCATTTGATTTTTGGACCACTAGTTTTCTCTCATTTTAAAGTCAAAGCCCAAAAGCCGCCTCAGAATGCTACACAACTATAAATAAACACAAGGAAGTAACATTTCTCAACCAAACATACTTGGGTTTATCCAGGGCAGTCCAAAATTCTAACGCAAGCAATTACGACTGTCCCAAGGGCTAAATCTCTTCCTTTCTCCCAATAAAAGTGGTTCTGTTCCCATCTTGGTAGATTCATCTAGCTGCATTTCACAACTAATGGGGCTCATGACTAGAAATCAACAACACTTGTTGTCTAAGATAGCAACTGGTAATGAGCATGGTGAAAATTCTCCATACTTTGATGGATGGAAGGCTTTTGAGGATAATCCATTTCATCACACCAAGAACCCAAATGGGGTTATCCAAATGGGCCTAGCAGAAAATCAGGTAAAGCATTTACCTGATTTTCTGCTAGGCCCATTTGGATAACCCCATTTATAATTGCCTGATTTTCTACTAGGCCTGGTAGCCGTGGCCCAATCTTAAAAAAAAGAAAACTCACGTCAAAAATTTCCAGTCTGGAAAAGAACACAAACTGTTTAACCAAACAAAACCCCAATTCAAAAAATTTCTCTCTTGCTCGCTGTCTGTAGCAGATCGATGTGAGCTTCAGCTTCCACATCTTCGTCTCGCTCTCTCTCTCTAGTCTCATGGATGCCTCTACGTATCTCACTCTGTAAGTCATGAATCTAATCTCTCTCTCTCGCATCATAAGAAAAATAAAACCCTAGAAATTTACACTATCTTCTTTCTATGGATTTATTTTAATTTTATCTTATTTTGCATATGAAAGCATTTCGTTTCAAGATTCGATCTAGGTTCTTCGCTTATTGCAACTTTTTCTGGTTTTCCTAATTGATTTTTCGGCTTTTCATTCTTTTATATCTTACAGATTTTGTGTATTGGTTTGGTTTTGGTTTTGATTTTTATTTTTTTGATTTTTTTGATTTTCTGTTTTTTTGCTTTGAATCTTAGGGTTTCCCTTAGTATTTGTATTTGTATTTATTATTTGTGCCTCTTTAATTTTATTACTTGTATTTGTATTTAATATATAGCTTGATCACTTTTATATAAAGTTATAAACGGTAAACACGTACACTTTTTTTCACTTTAGGCTGAATGATACTTTGAGCCTATCCCTTATATAAACAGTTAATGTAGATTTTTTGCATAGGGTTGGTCGCCTATGCAATTATTTAATCTGAAATTATTTATGTAGAGCTGGTCAGTTTGGATCTGTCACTAGCCTATACACACCGAATCCATCTAGGATCTTGTTGCTGCACTTCGTTAAGCAGGGGAACTTGTAGATTATTTAATCTGAAATTTACTTAAGCATCTATTATACTTTTATATCAGTGGGGCAATCTGTTTTAGTAATTTAAATGAAACTACAAGACCTTTCCAGACCTTTCATTTATGTCCAGTTATTAATTTTATGCTAGTTAAAAACTTGAAAGCATAGTTGGGTCTGCTCTACTAGCCCTCATTCTAAAGCTAGAAAAAGGTTGTATAAAATACATCTTCTTTATAATACCTGTGCATTAAATTCAATGTAGTCTGGAACTTTTGCTGGCTGGTTGTGTTATTTTGTAGTTACACTTACATGTGATGCATGTCTATTCTGCTTGTTAATGGTTGTGATAAAGTTATGAGGCCCTGCAATCCTTACATGCATGTTCCAATATTTAGGTCTGAAATAGAGAAAATAACGTACTGCACATAATTAGGTGATTAAACTATAATGCAATCAATTGTGTCTAAACATACTAAAGATATACCCCTATATGATTTATAAAAAAAAAAAAGATATATCCCTATATGAATAATTATATGCCTGACATTTATGCTTTTGTTGTCGATTTGTTAACTTTGTCTTTGTTTTCCTTATTATGAGTAAAAAAAATGTAAAAGAAGTTACAGATTCAAATTATATTGATCTTTAATATCAATAGCAATAGGAAACCTATGATCGTGCTATTGATATTAAATGTACCCAAGATGCCAGAACCTGGGGCTTCTATTGCTCAGCTGAGGGTTAACTATGCTTCTATTGATATTGATGAGGGAATTGAGATGTGATTTAATTTAATTTTTTTTGTAGACATTAGAGCTTCTAGCTGAAGTAGCTGTTTTAGAAGAGGAGGTTGTTTGTCTAGAAGCTGTTTACAGATCCTGCAAGAGGAATGTGGATAATTCAGGTGATTCAATTGATCATCATAGAAGCTCTAAACATCAGAGATCGAATTCTATACCCCAAAATGAGCTCAATTCAGCAACATCCACGACCAGGCCTCAACCTTCTCTTGCCAGAAGTACTTAAAGTAGAAAGCTCTTGTTCTCCGATACCATCCCTGATCGAACCGCTAATTGTTCTAGTAAGCCAGTGGTTGGGAAAAAATCTCTTAAGAAACCCATTTCCTCTCCATCTTTTCCAGAAGATGGACAAGGAAAAGAGAATTGGTCATGTACCAATTCTGTGAAGGACAAGCAATCTCCAGAAAAGAAATATGCAAAAATTGTAACCCCGGTTAAGAAACCTCCAATCAAACATGAATCAGTGGAGAAGTGTTTGGATCCTTTAAAGTCACAGGTATGCAAATTAGCAGTATCAATAAGACTTAATCTGTACTTTTTTATAGTCATGTTAATTGTGGATTTTGATTGTCCAGCTATAGAGCAGATTAGTAGACCAGGAAAAAGCACAGGAGAGTTCTTATGGTTCTTCGGATGATAGTGTTTTGGGAGCTGATAGCAGTTTAAACAAAGTATCTGAGGATATACTGAAGTGCTTGTCTAGCATTTTCTTGAGAATTAGCACAGTGAAAGACAAAGTAGGAGAATTAGGGGCTTCTCAATTACTTATCAAAAAAAAATTAGGGGCTTCTCAATCAGTAGCTTCTCATGCTAGCAATAGAGAAACAGAGTTCAGAGATCCTTATGATATCTGTTCAGAATGGTTTAGAAAAAGTGCATTCCTCTCATGTGTTCCCAGAAACAGTTCTTGTAGCTTTGTTAAGATGCTAACTGTTATCACCTTTAGAGATTCATTACTAAGCTTGTTTACCTTACATTAAGAACATGAGGTTCTACAATATGTAGTGCACGGTAAACACAGGCAGTTAATCATTTTTCAATTGACTAAACTTAGTGGTGTGTGTATTAGGCGACAATAGTTGTGGGGCGAACACTTGCTGAATGCAATTACAATTGAACATTTCATCTTGAGATTGCTTTATCACTTGAAATTTGTAAGTAATTATATAAACTTCTTGAGACTTTTTTTTTTTTTCTTGGTCTGAATGGATTTGATTTTCTTGGAGCAATCACCATCCTTAAAGTAACTTTTAATGTCTAATTGAATTTCCTTCCTTTTCATTCTTTAACAGACGTGCAAAAACTGCAAAAAATGATGAGATGAAAGCACGCAGTATATTTAGATTGGAGTGGTCTGAAGCCTTGGTTACATTTGCACTCTCATGCGGAAGCTGGTCCTCCCCTGCTGTAAGCTTGTATTTTATATATGTATTTTTTGTTAATTTGATAGTCGGGGGAGGGAAATTGCACTCTTGATGTCTCTATTGGAAATAGCAAGAAGTGCCAGTTGAGCTTGTATTCACTTGTGATGATATTGTTAAGTTGCAAGGAGAGTCTCTAATTGTTTTTATTTTGTACTATGAGAATATGATTCATTGGTTCAACTCTTCATAAGGACAAATTTCATGGGAGAAGTACAGGCCGGCCCAAGGTAAGCCTAGTAAGACTTTGGGCTAAGGCAACCCCCCACCCATGGGGCAACCATACAAAAAAAAAAAAAAAAATTATTATTAGTCTGAAAAAAATAAATAAAAATATTCAAAGTTAATAGATCTAGACCACACGCATGTACACCCTCAATTTTTCAGTAGTTTCCTCTCTTCGTGACTCTGTTTTCTTTCTCTTCGTCTTGTTCTCACTTGCAGTTTCTAACTTGCACATGGCAGGCAACATAAAAAAGAAAATGATGAATAGAAATAGAGGAAAAACAAGAAAAAAGAGTAGAGAAAATTAAAAATAGCGTGATATGTTTCTGTTAACTCTTCGTTGTTTTTCCTTCTTCTTCTTCTTCTTTATTCATCCTTTTCAATTTCTTTCTCTCTCATCTTCTAATTTCGAGGAGATATGAATGTATTGATCCATTTTTTTGTGGTGGTTAGGTACTTTTTTTACTTTTTACTTTTTATTTTGATTTTTTAATATTTTTTTAAGTAGCTGACAGCCACTTTCACCCATGCACATTTGGCTTTTTTTCCTTCTCAATTCTTAAGACATTTACGGTCAAGTTTGCATGGGATGACTTTTTTTTTTTTTTTTTTTTTTTTCTACCAATTTTTATATTGTTAAAGGTGAGCTTAATTTGGGAAATGTCTTTCATTTTTAAGAAACCTAAGATTTTAAGTCATAACTAAATATTCAAAAATATATAAAAGTTTAGACTCACAAATAATTATATTTATATTAGTTTAATAGAACTAATTGTGTATAAAAAGTAGATTTAGCTTATTATTTATAGTTTTATATTGTAATGCTTAAATTTTCAATTTTTTTTTTTTATTCGTGCGATTATACACATATCATTTCTTAATTATTTTAGGAACTTAAAAGTTGTCGATTGATTGATTATACATATATCATTGTCTGTTGATTTTATATGATTTTTTCTTTTGTTAGTTTCTTTTATTGATAGTGAATGAATTTTGATTTGAAACAAGATTGTAATATCATATACGTTATAAGGACTATGACAAGGAATGATTATGACAAGAACGAGTATGATCTCAAAAACAAAAACTCTAGCTCTTATAATAGAAAAGTTAAGTAACGAGAATTTGTTTTTTTTTTTTTTTTTAAATCGGATTGTGTTAATTATAAAACACTATAAGCGAGGTTATATTTTGTCGCACTATAAGTGGGATTACATTTTTTTTTAAGTAATTCAAACTAAAAGCAAAATCTAACCTTGATTTTGCATCATTTTTTTATGTATTTTTTTTTTTAATATTTAATGATAAGTGGGCAAACAAAATTTTGGCGGACTTGGACAACCCAAACCTCGGGACCGGCCCTAGAGAAGTACCTTACAAGTTACAAGTAAAACATTTTCATTCTTCATTCTCTATAAATTCATCATTGCAAAAAAGCTAGTGTTGACCTTTTAGAATTCATTACTGTAATAAATGGGGTTGGGCTTCCATCTAGTTCTCCGGTTCATTGGATAGAACCTAGACAAAAACATGTGTTGTGTCTATGTCTTGTCAAGTGATGGACAAACGTTTGCGTTTGTCTAGTGCACCATTGGACAGGACATAGGCCAAACACATAATCACGTGTTCCTTGATATTTTGAATGTGGATTATTAATTCTATTTTCATGAATGTGGTGGTAGTGGTACTGATACATATTTTTTTTTTTGTTTATTGAAGGTGAGGGTTTACACTTCATCTGGAGTTGAAGAAGAGTTGGAAGTTGCAAAGAGAGAGTATTTGCAGGCAGCAGTTGGCATTAGTGAGACAAACAAATTAATGGTCCCAAGCTATTAGATTGGTATCTACTTGATTTTGCTAAGGACTTGGAATCATTGCTGGATTGGGTCTGACTGCAACTACCCAATGAAGTATGTAGGTTTTAATTGTGTATGCCAATGTATATTTCTCTATATGAGTTATGTTTCTTATACAATAACAAGAAACAACTTGTTCTTTGTTTGAAGACAAATAAGAATTTAATATTCGTTGTCATTGCTTTTTCAATGAACTTGAATGAAGATGTTTTGGAGGTTGAAGGAATTAAGCCTGTTGTTCAGGAGTTGAAATTTTTTGTGGTTACTTTGCATTGTTTGACAGTTGTGAAGTAGATTAATGGAAATATTCTTATTATCAGCACATGTTTTCATTGTTTGCAAACACACCCCATTGGAGTTATATAGGTTTTTTGTTATATAGGTTTTGTAGAGGCCCATTTTTTCTTTCTGCCAACAGCAGACCAAGCCCAAAGCCTTAGAGATCTACTTTAAAGGCTCAGGACGAAGTAGGCCCAGTGGTCTACGGTAACAGAAAGACAAAAATTGATGAAATGAGCCATTGATCAAGCCCAAGGCCCAAAACTGGCCCACTCAATCACCAAGCTCATGTCTGCTGCAATAACACCAGATCATTTGAAAAATGATTCAGAGAAAAGAGAGGGAAGTGTTACCACGTGAAGCTCCATTTTTCCCTCCATTTTTTGGTGTGCTGCTCGAGGTGCTGAAGGGGCACATTTCCAAGATAGAGGAGGCGGATTCCCAGACTTCATGATTATGGGAGAGAGCTAGTTTTCTTCATTAACCAGCAGTTATGGTAAACGCCTCTAGAAAAACGTCTGCGGTAGCATCAGCTGAAACAAGTAGTGATGAAGAAGATGAGACAAGAGCTGAAAGGGCCGAGAAGGCTGCCATGGCCGCTGGAGCTCACGCCATTCAAGGGCAACGACCACCACAGTCCAGCACCCCAGTGGTCCTTGCTCATCCTCAACATGAAGTTTGGGAAGAACGGTTTGGAGGTAGGGGAATCAATTTACTGGATTTTTCTTTGATCTATCGTAACATAAAAGACATTAATCTGCTGGGGAACAATGTCAAAAATGGTAAGATCAAATTTAATTAATGCAAAACGTATATGAGTCAAGTCAGTTTAACTGCTTCAGCCCATTGTCAAGCATTAAATGCTCATCACCTCCAACACCATAAATGAGCTGAAGATTAGCTGTTTGCCACAGACCAAAATCAAATCTGCAGTAGATGAAAACCGTCATCTTAATCTCAAACACATTGTGTCAAATCTTGCCCTTTTATTTTTCGGATAAACAGTAATTCTCATGATTAGGAGGATAATAAGTGAAACCATAAGGCATGAACACCACTATAAATAGGGGTGAGAAAGAGGAAGAAGGGGTTGGTTGGTTGGTGAAATCTCAGTCTGAAATTGATTACTCCATGAGAACTAATTTCAAAAGCTTTAAGGGAGAAGATAACCAAAAAATACTGTGGGACACTTCCTGCAGACCTACGGTAGACTGAACACTTTTGGTCTGCCGCAGCCAAAAGACTAACACTTACTCACCAAATGCTTACCTGCTTAATGACACTGACTCATGTACGTTTTGCACAGTAAATGATTCTCTTCCTACTCCCCAAATCTCCTAAGTTCCATGTTTTATTATAACTTTCTTATCTGTTCCTATGTCTGCAAGTCACGGAGAAGGCTAAGTCAATTGTGCTCAGTTTCTTAGTCTACAGCGCTGACTCCTGAGCTTCATCATTTGTTATGTGTTATATTTACTGTCACTCATTGTAGACCCTTGAAAAAGTTAAGACTGTTGTGTTTAATTTTAGTCTGCAGGATTGACTCTCTTTGTATATTAGCAAAGATTTGTAATGTATTTCCTATATGTTGTTGTCACTGGATGTCTTAGTAAAAACAAAGCTAATGGTTGTTAGTTTTTTGATCTACGGCATCAATTCCGCAATTGTGTTGGTTTCTTTCACTTTAATCTATGGTGTTGATTTTGTCCGTCCACCGCAATCTTTCCCCCATGAGTGCTGTGGCTCAGTAGATCAGAAAACAAGAGGGAAGCACCATCAGCCATCGAGTAGATCAACAGGCCTGGTGTCGAGTTTTGGGCTCAATATCCCCTCTAAATAGCTCAGCCCATGTTCGGTCCATTTGCAAAGCGGCACATGGTAGACGAAGAAATTTTGAGCATCCACAGGTTTTTTGCGTCAACATTTTGTTGACGTAAATTTCAAACCATTCTACGCTTTTCTTGAAAAATTTCAAACCATAACATGTAAGAGAATGTCAATAAAAGTTCTTCTTCAACAGTCTCTCTTTGACCAGACCAGCTGGAATTTGGTTATGGTTGACACATGTCTGTCAAAGACTATTACAATTTACAACTGCTTCATTCTATATTATACAACAACCCGTGTGGAGATATTTTAATTAAACTGACTCACTTTTGCTGCATAAAAAAATTTGCATTATTGAATTTGAAAATGCAACTGACGCAATATAAGAGATAATATAAATACTGTCCATTAAAAACAATAACAATCCCAATACAAAGGACTAATTGCAATGTACTGTATAAAAATAAAATCCCAAAGTCAATGGAACCAACAATTAAAGCATTAATAGATCCAAAATATTTTCATTAATAATAAAGGATGAGTTGTTGCCAGGTAAGGCTTGCTCAATTAATTAACATCCAAGATCTATAGTTTATCTTAATTTCCTGTTTTATGCTCCGAAGTCTTACCTAACTTGTGGTAAATAACTAAAAAAGCTTCACCCTTTTTGAGAAAGTGAATAGCTTCCTGCATTATATTTTTTCCTATAAGTCATATCTTAAGCATCCACTCTATTTCTCTTCATTTCTGCTCCTTCGAGACAAAGAAAGAAATGGGATATGATTAGAAATCCAGCAAACAGGGATACAGGGCTTAGCCTTCAGCCTTCAGGTATGGTATATTTGTTTTTATTTCGATTGTTACATATGATATGCTAATAATGATGTTAGATAGAGTCAAAGTTTATTTGCAAAGTATTTGGGATATTCATGATTGAAATTTTGGTTTAGTTTTATCAATTGATATCAGAGAAATCTCTCTCATTAAGTTAATTAGCTAAGATTTTTTTGGATATCAATGAATCTTATGGATTAATCATGTTACTGAACTCTCGAATCCAACGTTTCCTCTCACGTTTAAGCTTAGATTATTGGTATATTCTTTACTTCATGAATACCAGTTCTATATAATTTTACCTTTATTAAATCCATGAAGATGAAGATATGATGAGTTGCGTTGAAATTCCCCTAGTGACTGTTTATTTATATTTTATACCATCGGCTATACATATGTGGGCAAAAGTCCCACACAAAAGAAAAATAAAAGAATTTTAGGAATTAATATTGGTTGATTCATTATGATATGACTCTTCTGTGGGATTTGATCGGTGGGATCTCCTCTAATCTTTGATACTTGAAATCATATTCTAGAAATATAAGATTATTAGTCCCAAGATATCCAAAATGACAAAAATATGACAAAAATATCTCTAACTTCCAAAATGACCCAAAATCTCTAAAGTGATCAAAATACTCTTTATCACCCTCAAAAAATAGCCCCAAAATCTCTAAAATGACCATAATAACCCATCAAGATCTCCAAAATGGCCGAAATAATTCCAAGATCTCTAAAATACTCTTCTAAACTTGAAATCGTCAAATCACATTCTAGAAACAAATAGAAACAATGATATTTGTAATCACACCCTCTAGCTTGAAATTTGACCAAAATTAGAGGATGTAATTTATAATTTAACCAATTTTTTATTCTCTCTAATTGGTCATCTATTGTTTTATTATTATTATTATTATTTTTTTGATGAACTATTGTTTTATTATATTGGTTGTTACCTTCATAAAATAATGTATTGTTTGTTGTGATGCTTTTAATGAAACTTATTGTTTAAAAGGAAAAGAAAAAAGAAAGTAAAATTGCTGGAACAAATAATGGGAAGATAACGAGATGTTATTGAAACAATTAATATAAATTGGTCCCTCATGCTAACTTGACTCTACCATTTCCTAATAATGAAATAATGAATCAAGGAAAATTGAATTGTATAGCCTCTCACAAAACAGATGTATATAACTTAGTCTTTGTTAACGATTTAATTAATTGTCACTTTATAGTTTTGTTGATGTCTTTAAATATCTTTGCGTGAGAATAAATGTAATTGTAATAAAGAAATAGTTTGTTCAATTGTAATAAAGAATTTAATTAGTGAGATCTAATTATGTGAAAGGAGTGAATAATATGTTGTTGTACTCCCAGTGTACTAGATAATTACTCACATGACCTTTGCTTAAGTCTTGAAGCTATGAGCGAATTCTACTAATCTCCTTCACTTAAAAAAAAGTCTTAATGATAGTTGACTTGTACTGTTACACTTTTGGAGAATTAGAATACCTTCATGCATTATATCTCGCAGTTCTTTTTGTGTAGGTCTGCTATGAATGACGAGCAACAAGTCAAAGCATGCCACTCTCTTTCTCTTCTTTCCACGATTCCACATTAATGTGATATGATTGCAAGGGGAGTTTTTAGGCGAAAATGGATTTGGCTGTAGTAAATTACTTGATTTCCAATATTCGTTCAGTGCTTGAAACTGAAGCATTGTTATAAGGCAATCAAGGCCATTCCAGAGATGAACCAGAGATATTGTATTGATGGTATAGAGGGTACAACTTCTAAAGATAACCACAAATGGGTTGTGCGTCATGGTGAATCAACTCTTTTTTTTGAAGAAGATGAACTTGTAGGGATTAAAAATAAAAGGAAATTGTTAATGGGTTGGTTGATGGATGGAGAACCACAACAGATTGTCATTTCGATAGTCGGGATGGGAGGATCAGGCAAGACCACACTAGTTGCCAATACCTACAATAATGATGCTGTAAAGAGACATTTTGAATGCTATGCATGGATCACTGTTTCCCAAGTATATGACATAGAAGATTTATTGAGGAGCATGATTAAGGAATTCCATGAGTCAAGGAAGGAAGAGAATCCACCAGACTTGAGTTCCATGAACTATAAACTATTAGTGAAAATGCTGGTAAACTACTTAGAGAAGAAAACGTATCTACTTGTCATAGATGATGTTTGGGACACAAACCTCTTGGATGAAGTAAAGATATCACTTCGAGACAGTTGTCTTGGGAGCAGAATCATCCTTACAACTCGAAAAGAAGATGTAGCTTGCTATCATTTGGGAGGTAAACGACACGTTCATCATATTCAACTGCTGCAAAAGGAAGAGGCTTGGGAACTCTTTTGTAAGAAAGCATTCTCAAGCAGTCCAAATGGAAGTTGTCCGCTAGAGCTTAAATCGTTTGCTCAAGAACTTGTGGGAAAATGTGAAGGCCTACCCCTTGCAATTGCGGCTTTGGGTAGTCTTATGTACTCCAAGAATATGTCTCAATGGAATGAAATTTATAACAGCTTGAATTGGAATCTAACAAATAATCCTAAGCTAGAAGCAGTGAAGAGCATTTTGTTACTTAGTTTTAACGATTTGCCATATCAATTGAAGCATTGTTTCTTATATTGCTCCCTTTTTCCAGAAGATAATAAGATTCGAAGAAAAAGCTTAGTTAAGCTATGGATGGCAGAAGGATTTGTAGAACAAGTTAAAGGGTCCGCTCCAGAAGAAGTAGCAGAGAGCTATCTAGTGGAACTCGTTTTACGAAGCATGCTTCAAGTTGTACAAAGGAATGAATTTGGAAGGCCAAGGAGATTGAAAATGCATGATCTTATGCGGGAGTTTGCTCTATCAATATCAGAGAGAGAAAAGTTTGGTGTTGTACATGATGGAGGAGAAGAAGTGAACAAATACAAGGCACGCCGAATTTCAATTCACAAAACAAATAGAGAACTTGAATCATTTATGGGTATGTCAAAGATTCGTTCTTTACTTGTTTTTAACAAGTCATTAAAAACACTACCTTCCGGAAGTAAAATGTTAAGGGTCCTTGATTTGGAAGATGCTCCCATTGCTGAATTGCCTGATGAAATCTTTAAATTATTCAACTTGAGATATTTGAGTTTAAGGGGAACTTTAGTTAAGGAGCTTCCAAAATCTATAGGGAGACTCCTTAATCTTCAAACCTTGGACATTAGGGACACACAAATAGAGGCCCTTCCTCATGGAATAGGAAAGCTGGTAAACTTGCGACATCTGATTATGTATGGCTATGCTGGAAATTGGAATGTTTTCAAATTTGTTTATGGGATGCAAGCACCATCAAATATCTGTAGGTTAACGAATTTGCAATCTGTGTCTATTATTGAAGTAAAAGGCGACTTGATAAGACAGATTCGAAGCATGACCCAGCTTTCCAGTATTAGTATTTCAAATGTGAAAACAACAGATGAGATAGACTTATGTGACTCTATTCAAAATATGAGATTACTTCGCTCCTTGTCTATCATGGTAACTAATGAGGAGGAAACTCTTCGAATGGATGCACTCTCATCTCCTCCTCTTAACCTTCAAAAGCTTGATTTGGTTGGAAAACTAGAAAAGGTGCCACAATGGTTTCATTCACTTCAAAGCGTCACATTTTTGAAGCTGCATTGGTCGAGACTGGAAGAAGATCCACTCCCTCACATCGCTACTTTGCCCCATTTGGGATGTCTTGAATTTATTAATGCCTATGTTGGAAAACGGCTTTGTTTCAATACAAGCTTTCCTAAGCTTACAGAATTGATTATTTATAATTTCCCTCAGTTGAATGAGATAATAATAGAAAAGGGGGTGATGCCAAATATGAAATCCCTAGACATTGATAGCTGCATTGAGTTAAAGACAGTGCCCAAGGGCATTGAACACCTTCATCTCCAAGAACTGATTGTGAAATCTAGCTCGAAGGAACTTACAAATCGCATTAAGGGAGAAAGTAGCATGGATTTTCCAAAGGTGCAGCACATCCCAAAGATCTATCTACTGTCATAATTCAGCATGTTTCATGAAGATTTGTCCTGATTCTTTTAGAAAGGTGGGCTTCTCAATCCTATCTGTTTTTCTTCTTCTTTTTATCTTGAGACAAATGGTTATTGCATTCATTTTATCTTTTCTATTGAAAAAAATATATATTTTGCCTCATTTAAGCTATTTCACTAACAAGTTTATATATGTTCGTGACATACTTATATATATATATATATATATATGTATATATATGGGATGCTTGATAAGTAATATTTTCTAACAATTCGTTATTTACTTATGACTTGAACCTTCATGAAATTTATCAGATCTCTATTTTTTTGTTTTACCCGTGGCAGAGTCTTGCTGAAGGAATTGTAAACTACCATGTTTGCTTCAAAAGGATGGTCTATGTTTGGAGTTCCAGTTTTAAGTATCTCTTGAGCCTATTTTGTTCATTGTTCAATATATAAATACTCAAGACTTTGTTTCTAAATTGTTTGTAATAAATGTAAAAGTTTGAACTCCATGATGCCTTAGTGGCAGGTTGTTGAGAGATTGCTATTGGTTCAACCGTGGATTTGCTCATCTTAGAGTGTTGTATTTAATTTGGTTTGTGTAATCAATTAACATCTCAATTGTTTTAATTTGGCTTGTTTTCTATTGTTTCATTAAGTTCTATATTTGCAATTTTTTTTTCTTCTTAATAGCTTAAAAATATATGTATTTTAATTTTGATAGTTTGTTGAGGATCCATGGTTGATTCTAAAAATTTTGCGACTAAGGCTTAATTGTTGTTGTTTAATTTGTTAGTTTGAGTTATTTTGATATCTTGAGACTTAGTTTAGATGAATTTTAATCATTTATTAAATAATGAGCTTAAATAGTTTAATGAAAACCAAAATTTTTTATTAGGCCTAACAAATGGTTCCAGCCCAACGACCTAATCCAACCTAACCTAATCCCTACCGATTGTGTTAGATTGGATATAAGAGCTATCATGAGTTAGGTTGGGTTGAAGATTTCTCAACCTATGGAATTAATGTTGGGTTGAAAATTTTCTGCAGAGTATCCATGCACATATACAAAGCTCTGTAAATATATAGGATAATAGTAACAATAATGAAAATTACATTTTGTCTAATGAATTTTTTGACACCCCACCACCTTCTTCCTAAGCCAAATTATTTAAACGAATTGAATAATATCTTTAGTGAACTCGCAAATTGAATAAAAGTTTAATGAACTCATTTTCATTACCCTATGGATTATGTGCTGCCACTGCTTATACTGATTGTTTGTCATCAGATTATTTGTCATCAGATTCAATCTGATTGTTTGTCATCAGATTCAATCTGATTGTTTGCCTTTTGATTTTCCCCCTGTCTGGTGATGTTTCAGCAAGAAGAATCTAATATTGGTTTACCTGGAGGAAATGGTCAGCTATTGACACTTGGTCTGGGAGTATTGGTCACAGCTCTTGCTGCAGCTTATGTGACGCAGCTTGCTAAGGTAAAGCCCCTAATTGCAATGTATTTTCTTTCTTATAACCTATTATGGTTATGGTTCCTGTTCTAATTAGTCATTTGGCAACCGGGTTAATTTCAGTGAAGAAACTAAGCAAACTTGTCGCCAAACATATGGGAAAATTATATCCCTGTCTAACTAGTGAACTTTAATTGCCCAAGCCACCATTCTAATGACCCTTATCTCATGGATAAAATTATTATGCTCATTATCTGTTAATTAATCAGTCCCATGGCAGAACTATTATTGAGCTTATGTTGGCGCATAGTGGGTGATGCCAAAAGTGGAAATGAGGCAAAATTTTGGTTGTGTTAATGTGGTGTTAGAGCATCTCCAACAGCCTCTCGCTTGAGACTCTTTCTCTTCTTTTTCTACAATGTCACCCCCAATTTCTTTCTCCAACAGCCTCGCTTAAGGCCTTGTAAAAAACCCAAATGTTACCGTGGCTCTCTACACCCAGAGAGCAATTGTAGCTCTCCAACGCCTTATTTTATATTTTTCTCCAATGGCACACTGATTTAGAGAGTTCAATTTAACCAATTTTATTTGACTATTTTCTTTGGCTTTACCCAAACTGGCGACCCAACTAGCAACCCAACCCAAGTTAGCCAGCGCTGAGCACCCATGCCGCCCTAACTCCAACGCCGACCAAACCCAAACCATCAAAAAACCCCATCAGCCCATCAAATCTAGTTGACCCATGAATATAACCCCATTGTACTGCAACCCAATAGGTAAAATTGAAAGGTGGGGTTTTAGGTTAAATATGGGTGAAAATTTGGAGATGCTCTTACAATTTTGTCTAAATGATGTATATAAGGAGGTGGGAGAAGTTGAATGGTTTCACTTGCTAACTATTTTAAGTTCTGAAGCTAGCCAATTTTTGTAGTGCTTATCATTCTTTCATAATGCTGACTCGTTTTCATTCTGATTGCTTTGCCCAATTAGTGGATATTTATTGAAATTGTAACATTGACAGGTGCATCTGTCTTGTAAGTTGATATCACCACTAATCAGAATCTTTAACAAACATGTTGCAAAAATTGATATCACTTAAGGGGAAAATATGGCAACAAATAGTCAATTCATAGATTTTTTTTTTTATAGGTAATAGTCAATTCAGATATTTTCAAAAGAAGTCATAGATGCAAGTATTCTTAAATATGAAGAACTAAGACAGCAAAATAGACATCCATAACCATAACAAATAATTTTTATGGTACAAGTCAGTACAAGTAAGAACAGAGAAAAGTGGGTATTCAATAAAACATGATTATGAAAAACAAAATAACAAAGCCTTCAAGGTCTTCCATCACCCAATAAACATCATATTTAAAAATTACCAAGCCTTCACCACGACACAGCGATTTTTCGGTCTCTTAGAGACTCATTTTGTGCACTGTTAGACAGTTTTATAAGGGATTATAAAAACCTTTTTTTGATAAGTAAAAGGGATTATAAAAACCTTATTTTTATATCATAATGACAACTTTAATGACACTAATAAACACTATCAAATGAATCTCACCCCTCCCAACATCCAAAAGTTATGAGTTTGACTCATATCCAACTAAGAGTTACAGCTAAAACGGACATCGAACTTTGGACTTTGGCCTCCACCAACCACCAAAGGCTTAAATCCTAATCTTTCTAAAGACATTACAGCAGGGATTTGTCCCCACAGAAGGCTCTTGTTTCACACAAGTCTAGTTTTCTCAACCCCAAGCTGTCTTGAACCACTTCCCCCTCTCTCAACACACACACACACACACACACACACACACACATCTTTATACTATGATGAAATTTCCAGATGCCAAGCTGAAAATTTTAGAGGCTGCAACTTGGGAAATCTGGGCTGTTTGGAGGTGAACAAGAAGGCGGGAGACTCATCCCTAAACAGCACAGTTCAACTTGTAAAAATTTTATCCCTTACCCAATCCAATGTAGGCTGAATTTAGTTGCCTTGTTGCAACTGGATTAGCTTAAGTTGGGCCAGGTAAGGCTTCTCTTGATAGTGGTAGTGTCTAGGGGTTGGAGATTTCAACAGCTTATTTCTGTCTATTTACAACAGTCAACTTTCAAGCAGGATTTACCATACCTTATGCTTAAAAAACATTCATTTTTGCTCTGTGTATAGAAAATATTAGCAAGAGTATTATACCTGCAAGAGCTAGCTTCACTCTTGTCTCTATGTCAAGGATACTTGGAACCAATACACTGGAGTGTCTAGGACATATATGCTAGGTTGATATACAATCTGCAGCTTAGCAATCAACATTTAAGCAACATAGATGTTGAAACAAAAAAAAAAAAAGTATTTAGCACTAGCATAACAGAAAGAGAAAGAAAACAATAGAAAGAAGACAAATCAAGATTTAAAAGAAAAGGACACAGCCAAAAACAAGTCTTTAAATGAGGCTTATGCAACTGATTTAGTTATTACAATCTTTGATAACTAAACTTGAGACTTAATTCCAATAGTTTATTCTCCTATTCAAACTCACTAAATTGATCATGTTGTCACAAAGGCATAAAAATGAAACAAGATTATGCTGGGTAAACATGTATACTACACCATGACATTACCACCTATGATGATGTGCACAACGATCATGACACAAAAATCATTTAGCATAAAACCCCACAAACTCCAAGGGGATTCTTTTCTTTTTAATAAAGTAATAGCTCTACATTGATGTAATACTAGAATTATACAGACAGAAAAAAGGACCACATAATAAGAGCAACATTTAATACTCAATTTGCATATATGATACTACGAAATACCAGTCAATATGAGCTTCACAAAGATTGCCACTTTGCCAGAAACTTCAACAGACTAATCTTGGTTTTCACCATCAACTAAAACCAAGCTCTCCATAAAATCAGTTGTGTAACGCAACCATCTAGGACTTCGAATTCTAAGACTGTTCGCATTTAGGCTATCAGGGTCTAATGAGACAAGCCAGCTGTCTTTTGTTCCAACTAGAAGTTCATCACTGGTGGTGCAGCCAGAGAACCCCCCCAAATTATTGACCGGTACAGTTCTTCTAGTCCAAGATTCAACCACACCATACTCCCTCATCACCCATATGTGACATATATAACACTCTTTAAAAACTCCAGCAAGACCAACCAAAGCTAGTGATCCCTTGAACACCACAAGTTGTATAAAACATAAGTTATTGGCCGGCAGCAGTATCTCTCGGAATCTCTCATCATTGACATCAAAGCACAAAATGAAACTGTCGCCCCGAGTAGTATTTGCTATACAGTGCAGAGCTCCATTGAAAAATATAAAGGGGGTTTCCAGTATGCTATGAAAAGATTGAGTTAATGACCCCACCGGTACCACAACCCTTCTCCAGGAATCAGTACTCAACGTGTACACTGAAGCCTCAGGCAGCACCATGCTTGCTCCATAATAACTCACAATTATTCTGAGAATCTTGAAGTCATTGTTTTGAGAATGATACGCAAGTCCATGATTGAAACAAGGAAATTCAGTTTTGAAGGTAAGAGCAGTAGTGGCGATCATCTTAGACTTTTTAATACTTGGGTTCCACAAATATATTGTATCATCACGATAGTTATAGAGGCAGAATATGCCATTACAGAAACCGACCACGTTGACACGAGGAAAGGGGATTTGAAACCTAGAAATCTCAGTTGATGCGCTATTACAAACAACCGCACAAATTTCGTCTGACATTGGGTCTAAGGGACGGTCAGATATTGGTTGTATGGGATAAAGGAGATAAACATTTGATAATGATTTGGCTTGGTTCAGATTGAAGTGTTTGGTAATGAAAATGGGGCTAGTGATGGTGGAGTTATAAGATTTAGAAACGCACCTGAATCGGATTAGGGATTTGACTGGAAACCGAGTCAGGATGTCGAAAACAACGTCGTCGGGGATAAACTCGGAGGACAATTTCGGCTTTCTCCAAGGCTGAGACATCGCTGATTGTGATTCTACGGCGGAGTTGATGTTTTAGTGAAAATGAGTAAGCTGTGCTATTAACCTAGTACAAAACTAACCTTGATTGGGCTCTTTTAATAATAGGATGGAAAAAGGATCACCTATGCCCGCTGTATGCAGCGCCCCTCACAACAGGTGGGGTCCACATAACTCCTCCATAGGATGGCCCAATTACTTGGTGGACTTGACCCACTCCTCCATATTGGAATGTTCATTTGGAGATGATGTTGCACGGATTGGTGCAACGATAAGAAAGGATGAAGTCCTTGTTATGTTGATTTTTGTACCATGGATAAATGAATGGTATGGAAGATAAAATTTTGGAAAAACTATACTTTACTTACTTGAGTTATGGCCAATTTACAAGTTGATTACCTGTGGTTTAAAAATTTTACTAACAATTATCTTGATATTGTCTTCACATTTTGTAGAACGAAATGGTGGACAAAAGGACTGCACATGCTTCTAAAATAAAACTTTAGCAGAATTTTCACCATAATTTACTTAAGATACATTTTAAATACAGATAGGTGACCATAAATATTCTTAAACATCCATGTGAAACAAGGACTCAAGGCAACACTACAACCCCAATCTTATTGTATGTTCTATAATTTGTTTTCTTGGACGATCTCACAACCTTACGAATTGAGTATCCTACATATCACCACGCCTGTCAAGAAGCTCTTTTATGAGTTTATCTTCTCCTAGGATTTGACTGGACCAAAGTTGAATGATGAGCACCAAATGGTTCTTATGGAACATTGCTTCTTCAATGTAGAACCTCATGGGAAAATTTGATGTGGGATTGACATTTAAATATTCTCCAACTAGAGTTTGTTGCTTTGAGGGCAAATTTCCTATATGATGGAGACTGAAACATATATGCACATTTTGAAGAAAACATGCATGAATTTGAGGCCTACCAAATATGTAAAATTGATGTTAATAGGAAGATAATACATACATGTTATGCAATGATGATTAGAATTATAAGAGGGAGAGTTAACTAAGATGAGAGGAGGAAGTGAAAGATTTGTTTTTGGTTAGGGAATAAATAATAGATAGAGTTGAGAAGTCTAGTTCTTCAAAAATTATTATAGTTAGATGGAGTTTATCAAAAGGTGGGATGGTTAACTTTATCAAAAAACAAAATGTGACATTTAGGATTGCAGATGATGTAACCATCTACTACCATACTTAATAGGAAGTCAATCTCTCACAAATAATCTGCTTATCCATAAAGAAGAAGATAAATCTCGAAATGAAGTGACTACCTTGCAATATTCTGATAATGAATAAAAAATTGATGCTCCATAAGGTAGTCATAGAACATTGCAATTAGCAGTTGCCCTAAACCAAGCTATCCTAAAAAAGGTACTGGTAGAAGCTGAAATTTGTCACATTCGTAGCATCTTGCGTGCAATATGAAAATTAAAGATGTCTTGTATTTTGATGAACAAAATCTGCCAATGGAGAGATAACAAAAAGGACTCTTAATCTTACTTTTAGGAGGCTATTACAAGATAAGGATTGATATAATTAAGACTCTTTTTTTTTACTTGCAGATGCATAAGTAATATCAGCTTTTTTTTTAAGAAACACCAACTCTTGTCTAGTTTAGTACTCTGACATTGTATCATATCTGCATACAAAATCAAATCAATGAGAAACTTACCATAGTTTAAACCAAAAAAGAAAAGAAGAAGAAGATAAAGTCAGGTATTTGATAAACCCATAAGGATTGAATGTTAAAGGAGTTGTACAAACCTTTAGAAGTACTAGAGTGTATGATCCTTCAAAAATAAATTCATATCTCAAGGGTAATTAAGTAGTCTTAGAGCCAGTCTCCACCTATTTCCACCTGGCATCATGTTGAAGAGTAAGGAAAACAACATACCTACAAAGTTTCCACAATTTATGCTAGTTTATAGAAAAACAATCATTAATTTTGGTTTCTTTTGTTCCAAAGAATAAATTATTTAAACTTTTACATTTCAATTCATCCATTTTTATAATTAAATGTATAATGTGGAATTAATCCAAAGTCGAGTGCATTCAAGCTGTGCTTTTAATCCAATGAAGCTATAGAACAATCATTTGAGAAACAGGACAAAGTTAAAGAAGACAAAATAGTGGATGCATGCCTAAGCAATTGAATCAAAATTTGCCATTTGAAACTGATGAGAATACAAAGGCTTCCTTCAAACATAATCGGATATGTTGCCATCCTTTTCAAACAGCTTATAGGCATGCCTTAATGTTGTTCCCAGCTCTCCATTCCTTCCAGTTGATCCACACTTATGGCAGACTCACAAAATTCCTCAAAACCCATTTTCTGTATTGAATAAAACAAATATGCAACATGCACAAGTAGTCAATCAGCTGGCACTCTTATCATTAAACTGTTTTAGGAAGTAGAATTTTCAAATAAGGCAATCAGTTACAACAAACAGAAATATGATTTTTGACAACATTACCATGTTAATCCTTGATCAATGGAAGGCTTGCTGTATAGGAAGAAAAATCATTGATTGTAAAGACAAATTCTATTCCAAGTGACAAATTCTGTCCCATGAATAAAAATTGTTTTAGTCTCCAAATAATCAATTCTAATAGCAAACATTTGCTTATAATTGAATCATGTACCCCAAAAGCAAAGTCTTCTAATGGCCAAGGACTAAGAAGTAAGAATCTTTCTTCGAAAATCTTTATGTTCATTTCATACGTGGGATAACAGTTGAGTGGTTAACAGAGCTTGCAAACTTGAGAATGAGGCAGAGAGAACGTAATGAATTTTGCACGCATGTCTATATGAATATATAGAATTACCTTCTGCCCAGCTCCAACGCAAAGGTATCTACTATTATTGTCCTCATAATGAATATGCTCCATTGCAACTTTTTAAGCCTTCTCTCTAAGAAGAGAGAAGGGCCATTGTGCAAAAATAGGCTCCCCAACCTTATAAAGAAAATCCCATAACATGTCTTGCACTAAAGGGTGTGGATAGTAGAGATCCTCCTAATTAAAAAAAACAATAGTTTAAGGTAACAAAATAAATTAATGATGATATTTCACGAGATTCCGTCAAAAGTTTTACAACCGCATTCTTTTGCATCCATAGTGCCACAAACCTACCTTTGCACACATACTGCGAGTTTTTTGCCAATTAATTTCGTGGTAAGGTTCAATATAAAGTTCTTGCCTTAGGGATTCAATCACGCTTGAAATTTGGCCAACAAACCTCCTTCCATAAAGATATGACATTGGCATATAAACCAAGCGACATAGAGGTAGCATTTTCCCTAAAACGTAAAAAAGAAAGAATTATAATTGGTTGGAGATCAATCAATATACATGGGGGCAAATTAGTGTGATTTAGTTTTTGATATGATAAGGGAAGCTAATGCAATGCTTGGATGGAGGGAGATGAAGGGAAGATGGCCAGAATATACTGAAAATTAGTACATTCCATAAACTTTTCTCTCTACTCTTTTCGCCTTTCTCTCATTCCCCTTCCGTCCCAAACAGACCCTAATGGTCATGGCAATCAATCATTTGTATGTTGGATGATGAGGGGTAGATCAAGGTTTGGGCCAATTAGGCCATTTCATATAAATCCCCCCATCAAAAGTCAAAAACAAGGCCCCAAAATTGTGGGTGAACAATTGATTTTACCTATAAAAAGAAAGAAAAAACAAAAAAAAAACATAGGTGCACTTTGCACTCTCCCTCCCGCCCTAAAAAGGTCCCAAAGTTATCTGCCAATACAAAGCCAACCCAATTGAAACTCTTATACGTTGTTTCACAAACTAAATAAAAATAAAAATCTTGTGAGTGGGTCGAATCATTATTGACAATTCATTTTTCCTAATGGCTTGAGATTTAAATGTTCAGCATAATATTATCAGAAACACAACAAAATACTAAAAAACAAGTAGTTTCTCTTCCGAAAAACATTTTTCAATAGAAAACAATTTGCGTTAAAACAAACGCAACCTAAATTTGATAAAATCCTAATTAAGATCGATTATGTTACAAGAAGATTAAGTTTATTAGCTATAGTATCAATTGACAATGAGATGTTAGCCAAAGCAAAATAGAAAAAGTTAATTTTATTAATTTTCATCTTAAAAAAGAAAAAATGGATTTTCAATAAAAATATTTATAATAAAGAAAGTTTGAAAAATATTATTTAATTGAGATTTGAATAAATAAAAAATTGACCCCTTAAAAGATGTCGTTTTAGATTTCAAACTTTATCGAGCCATTCCTATAAATGATTTATATATGAAAGAGTCTAATCAGCAAGCAAGTGATCTAGTAACATTTTTCCAAATATGTAATATGTTTGGGGTTATTCGAGCATCTAGGGAATGCAAGTATGCTCGAGGATTGTAGAAGAGAGGTTATTCGAGACGGGTGGGTTGGGTTTCATAGGTGTTTTGATAGTCCTAGATGAAATATACTCAATAATATTATCTAATAAAACTTGAGTCGTAGTGGATCTACATCTAGTTTCAAAACCAATTGGTTGTAAATGTGTAATTAATTAGGAAAAAGTATACTACGAATGGATTCAAACCCTTAAAACAAGGTTAGTGGCAAAAGGCTTTAAACAATGGGAAGGAATAGACTATTTGCATTGGTAATTCTTCATTTTTTATAAATAAACATCCATATTCATTTATTTACTCATTTTTGCACACAATAGAGAGAAATTTATTGGATTCTCCAAATTTGCTACTTGTAGAATCTTGGCCTTTTTGTATCCTGAGACAATTAGCTTGTAATCCTCATTCGAGTGGGGGAAATATGTTTTAAAGATAACAATCTTTTTGTGCCTCTAGGCCTATTTCATTCTTCATTTTTCATTATCATCCCCTAAATTTTCCCACACTCTCATTGTAAGAAAATTGTGGCATGGGACATTTAACATTTTTGTGTTGTGTTTCTTAATTAGGCACGGATGCATGCATAACATTGTTAATTTGAAGTTTTAGTAAGAAAATTTGTTATAATTCCTAACGGGGTAGTACTCTTTGTGTGTATCTCAAGTTTGTCCATAAATTTGAAAAGAGTTGTAATTAATTGATTTTATTATACTTAATTTATTGGAAGTTTTACGTGTTCTTAGGTAAATCTCAACATTTTTATTTGATGTTAAACTCTAATTTGACTAACTTGTATTGTTTTCTAGGGTTTTTTTAGTGAAAATATTTTTGGGATTAGTTGAAATTATTTTTTAGATATATATTTTAAATTCTCTGAAGATTAGGTTGGGCTCAACAGCATTAAATGTTAAAAGAAAGAATAAAGAAAAAATAGGAGGAAATTCGGATATAGTTTACCTCCAACCCGGTTTGAAGGAAAATTCCTCCAACCCATTATGTGTTAATTAAATAGATTATTCACGTGTTTTATTTGAAAAAGTCACATAATTCGTTAAAAATGTCATGTGACTTAAAGTACATGTGCATAGTCTATTTAATTGCCACGTACGTAGTGGGTTGGAGAAGTATTCCTCCAAACCGGTTTGGAAATAAATTATTTCCAATCCGGAAAGGCAATGAGTTTGGGGCTGTAAAATTGTTCGATAATATATTTCCTAGGTACTTGCGTGGAAGAGTGAAAATGTGGGTAGAAGCCAAAACTCTGGAGGCATTGGATTGCAACCTGACCACTCATATGCTCCAAGTACCTACAATAGCAACAAGTAAATATTAGGTCAAATTGCATAATCACCTCCTCGAGTTTGGGTCATTGCAAACTGACCCCTTGGGGTATCAATTTTGCAATATAACCACCTGAGATTTTTAAATTGGTGAAATTGACCCCTAAGTTTTTTTTTTTTGGGTCAATTTTGCTAACAGAATTAGTCACATGCATTGCACCTATGTTTATAATAATGAATTTTTTATTATAAAGGCTTACGTGTAGTACAAATTTTTGTTAGCAAAATCGACAAAAAAATATAGCTAGAGGGGTCAATTTTGCTAGTTAAAAAATTTCAAGTGGTTATATTGCAAATTTGAAACCTCAATGGTTAGTTTACAAATGACCCGAATCCAGGGGGTGATTATAAAACAAAGAATTTGTGTTTGATGTGTTTCAATTTTCACTCTTTGTTTTATATCAGTCAAAATATATATTTATTCTCTCCTATCACATCTTAATTTTTAAAAGTTAAAAAAAGTAAAAAAAAAAAAAGGTTAGAAACACTTATACCGCAAGAATAAACTTTCCCCAAGATGGTATGAGAGTTGTACCGCCATGGTCAAGAATCCAGTTTTGACCTCTGGCCACGGCAATTTCTTCAAGTTCTTCACCGAGCAACCTTAAAGTAACATAGTTAAGGACTGAACCAAACATCGTGCTTCGTCCCTCAATGTGCGAACCCCATCCTCCATCTGTATTCTACAATATTCATAAATGCAAAATGTGTTGGTGTTAATAAATATTGCAGTATTTGTAATCAGTATACAAGTTGCGTGCTTGAGTTTCTTATTAAAAACCAACACTTAATTATGCCTATGGTTGAGTCCATTGAATAATTTAATTTAATTTTTTTTTTTTTTTTTGTGGTTGAACAATTTAAAAATAGGTCTAAAAATTATGTAACCAAAAATTACAGTTCCAAATTAATAATTTAAAGACTAGGTAGCATCACCATGAAAAATTGTTTTATACAATACCTGATGATTGTATATGTAGCGCTTAATTTCCTTTTGGTGTTCTGAAGAAAAAACAGAAGGAAGGGATCCAGTGATGTAAAGAGCTATAACCTGCATCTCCAAACATTTGACAAACTTAATCCTCTTCTCATCACAAAGATAGTCATACTATTCCGATTATAATTGACCACAACTACTTAAATGGAAACTCAAACTTGAATTTTTTTTTTTTCTTTTTCTTGCTGCTCTGCCTCCTCTTTTGCACTGAATCCTCACGTGATTCAACAATCACAGCAATAACAGAATTTTAAGAGCCATTCATATTTCAATTGAAACCATATAAATGAACCTGATGATCCTCATAAATTTCCCCCATGCATCTAACCCCATCATTCCCTTCAAAATCAACTTCTTCAATAAATCCACCCACTTTATCCATAATTGATGAATTAATAAGCATTATCTTTTGTCATGTATTCAAGGGCTGGTATGTGATCATGCAATGGTATCTAGAAAAGATCGAGATTGTGTGCACTAGTACTATTGAACAAGAAATACTACATGGATGACTAAGATTGAAAGTTGTTTTTTCAACTTTTCATCTATGCCATCAAAATAAAAACACAAAAATAACTTTTTATTTTATTTTATTTTTAATATATTCGTTTGGAAGGTCGAGATGAAAAATTGAAAAATCAATTTTCAATCTCGGTCATGCACGGGATCTCAATTTTCCATATATATTCCGAGTGCTTACTACTTACTATTACTACTCTACTCTTGTTAGCCTTCAAATTAAATTGGAAAAGGTAGATATTGTTCCCCATAACTATGACTGAGACCCCCTTAATTGCTGGATTCCAAGCCTTCTAGGCCATGGCAACCTCTTTATTATGATTTGGGACCCTATCACTATCGATACTAATTTTCCCAACAAGAGTTTATTTGGAGACTCTCACTGCATCTTCTCTGTTGGATTGGAGGTGTAAGGGTTTATCCGTACGTGAGAGATTCTCCGCTTGAAGGGCTAAATCACCTACATCTACTAATTGATCTTCTATCAGAAAATAGAGGGAAGGAATTGAGTGTGAATGAACCGGGTTAGTAAGAGAGAATGGGATGGAATGGAAACCGAGGATGCGAATGGAACAATAACTCTCAAAGAGAGGAGGAATACTTCACAGCGAAGTGGAACCAAACCCTTTTATTTTTTATTTTTTAGAAAAAGAAGAAGATTCATCCCGAAATATCTAGTAAGAGCAACTCACAAGAGAGAATTTTTTTTTGAAAAGGCTTGCCATTTATTGATATATAGAGAAGAAGAAGAAAAAAAAAAAAAAAGCAACTAAATAAATAAAGGAGGAGGGCAAAACTAACAAAGTGGGGCATCGTAAACAAGAGGCCGCCAATATCACCAGTCCAGTGGCCATCATGGGTTTGAATGGAGGACAAGAAGCCGACAGCTCTCCTCAATGTGGTATTCACTGCGTCCTCTGTTACGTCCACCAAGGTTTTCACCTTCATTGGTGGTGCAATTTGAACTCCAGGATTTTCCTTTCTCAGCTGTATAATGTTTATATGATAAATGAATATATTTCACAATTTAAATACATAAAACAAAACTAAAACCAAAATATAGTCTTAGCATATTCATATCTGTTAGCCTTAATTTGGGTAACAATATCTTCTCCAATGTTCCTTTCTAACATGTATAACGTAGAAGAATTATTAAATAGAGAAAGCACGTATACTATGTTTGCTATGAAAAAAGAAGAAGGTAAAAATACATTTTTGGTCCTTATATTTTGATAGTGTTTTTATTTTGGCCTATATGTTTTATAACGTTTCATTTTAGTTAATGATCTTTGGATCCAAATTTGGTTATCAGTTAAATAAGATCCAAATTTGGATCTTTTTATATTAAAATTTAATTTTTTTTAAGACCTTACGTATGTAGGTTATTAGTTTTACCTATGTAGCTTTTTTATTTATTTATAAAGATGTTATTATTAGTTATTTATTATTGTAAGATGTAATTTAATAACCAATTAAAATAATATACCATTAATGCCAAATAGTTGACCACAGGCATAACTAAGAACTTGAGTGAGTATTTTAATTAAAGCCACTATAAAAAGATTAAATATTGTTGTAAGACAAATAATACCAATTACGTCAACCTCATTGGTGGTGTTATTAAAATAAGTCTTAGGAAAAAATTAAGAAACAAATTAATGTCTAATATTGCATGCTTAATTATTTTATTTGCACCTGCATTTGCATTAGAAGATCTGAACTTTGTTTGGTTTTAAACCGGTTTTTTCGAAACTCTTCCCTGAATACTTCAACTTGAGCTCGCTCCTCAGGCGTTCCTGCATCCAAATCAAACTCCCAATATTCTCTTCCGAGATAATTGTTTACACTCATTAAACAAGGCCCCTCTGATCCTTCACTAATCTTTAATTTCCACATTGTCTTTTTGGGGGAGAAAGATTAATCTCCTAAAACAGAAATTATAAACAGTGTAAATTAGTCATTATTAATAATAATTCATTATTTTAAAATTACTAATAAACACAATGTTGTAATTTTCTTAGGTTTTATCCTCTTATAAATTTAGGCAAAAAAAAAAAGAAAAAAGGACTTCTAGTTTTCATGCACAATGCTTATTGGTTTGAAAACTAATAATGTAACGTGAATACATAAACAGATAGAAACATATATAGAAAACAAACAAAAACACCAAAATGGGAAGCCATAGAGTGATCCCAAGATATTTCCTGAGAACTCAGCCCTTCCAAACACAATACCAAAAATACCTGGAACATATTCTAAGTTCTAACCTCCTTAGAGCAATGCAAGTTCTGTCATTACCATCTTGCATATACTTATATATTCAATGTGGGCTGCATGTACAGGCCCTTTATGGCTTAACATAAATAACCTTCTTTCCTAACGTGACAAACTAACAACCAGCTGGCCACATTTTCTCTTTTGTGAAGAATAACATTAAGCACAATAATTTTCACAATTTTTTTTTTTTTAAAACAGTTTTGGTGGGTATTCACGTGTGAGAGGAAGTCTTACATAAAATAAAAATGAAGAATTTGAGGAATTAATATAACATAACTGAGGTCAAATTCATATGTTTAAGCATTTGGGTTAAGAATGTATCTATATGTTACATCAAGGCCTCATTTGTAGTCTTCCAAAATGTTATATCTCTAATAAGCGGTATCAAAACTCATGGTAGTGTACAACAAGATGGTTAGAGTAATTCAATGGACACAATAATTTTACAATAATGTTGAGTTAAGATGGACACAATAATTTTACAATAATTCAATGGTTAGAGTAATTCAATGGACACAATAATTTTACAATAATGTTATATCTCTAATAAGTGGTATAAAGTAGGCCTTAATTACCTATCAAAAAAGTAGGCCTTAAGTTACCAATCAATTAATTCATAACATTAATAACTTGTGCAAAATATCCCATGATAAAAACGCTTTGACATCAATTTATGCATGTCTTTCGTCCATGCTACGTGGCCAAACAAGAGCCCCATTGACCCTTTATAAATGAACCAATTATTATAATTAAATTATCGTAACTGCTAGCTACTTCAATTTATAGTAAATCATAAATGTCATGCAGTTGGGAATGGTCAGTATCAAGGCCCATACAGTAATAAATACTGTCATTTGGTCAATTAATTTCTGGTCAATTGCTGAAAGTAAGAGATATGGTGTTTCTTCAAGTTTACTAACTAATCTATCAATGTAGTCGTACATCCCAAGCTGTCATATCTTTTTTGATTTCGTGTTGTAATGTATTGAGCTCTTTATGAAAATGATTTTTTCTTCTTTTAGAGCTTTATATTCAATATCTTCATATCCAAATTGTCAACAGCTTTGGGTTTCTGTGATAATAATAATGGATGGCTTGTTGATTTGATCCATTCTATTGGGTAGGTACCTATTTCCAAGGAATTGTGATTGGAATCAAATAATGATCCCTAAAGATAATATTTATTCAATATCTTAATATGGATCTTGTTAACGAGTGCCCTTAGAACAATGTTTAAGGAAGTATTTAATGCTTCGACTTTATGGGAAGTAGTAAAAATTTAATATTAAAATAATACAAAAACAACTTTTAAAGGTATTTTAGTCTTTCTATTTATTATTATAATATTAAAAATTCGTTATTTCCGATAAAGTACAGGCATTTAATGCTTCTTAACCATTGCCCTAAGGGTACTGGTTAGCAAAATCCTCTTAATATTGCTAGTAGAAATCTATTCTAATGCCACTTTCTTATCACATTTCCATTATTTCCAAGTCTATTCCCAACAATTGTTAATTTTGAATTGAATATTTATCAACCACGTTTTAAAATTTTGTGTTAATATTCCAAACTTCCAAGATGCACAATTTACCCCCTAATTGCATCTAATTGCAAGGCCGTTACCCCCTGTTGATGGTCATTTCTACGGGGCCAATGGCTAATATAAAGCCAGTAACCCAATAGGCCCAAATGCAATGGGTTTGGTCCAAAATGAAGCCCAATTTAGGGCCCACAAGCTTAGACCAATCACTAATATAAAGTAGTTGGCCCAACTTCCAATTCATGGCATCGGAGCCCAAATGCAATGGGACCTGTCACAAAACAAAGTCTAATGCAAAAGCTCAACAACAAAAGGGCCCACAAGGCCAATAAGCCTATCAAAAGGATAACGCAAATCCTTGGGTTTTATTGGGAACAAAGCCTAACGCAAAGGTCCCAAAACCAACAAATGGGCTCACAAAGCCCATAAGCCCATCAAAAGGATAACGCAAATCCTTGGGTCTTATTGGGAACAAAACCTAATGCAAAGGTCCCAAAACTAACAAATGGGCCCACAAGACCCATAAGCCTATAAAAAAGATAACACAAATCCTCGGGTTCTATCCCTTGCAACAAGCCTACAATGAAGGCCCAGAAAACCCATCTACGGGTCCACTATCTATAGGACCAAACATGTTAAAAAGGTCCTGAGATGGGCCCAATCAAAAGCTCCAGCCGAAGAGCTAATAGGCCCACCAAACCAACCATGTTAAAAGGGTCCTGAGATAAACTATTCTACCAAAGGAACTAAAACCCAAAGCAAGTGGGAGGACCAAGGCCATAAGGTCCCACCACTTAATGGGTAATATAGTTCTCTGTACAGAGAAATCCAAAGCCATGGCATCAGTCTCGGCAGGAGCCAAGTCAAGAGACTTTTTAGTCCAATTACAAGCCAACCAAATTTAACAAGCCATTGAGACTTCACCAATGGAAGAGATGGATGTGATATCTCTGAAACTATTTAATGGCAGCAGCCCAAACCTGCAAAAAGCTAACTAATTTCCTTATTTCTTGCAGGGATCACAGGGTGATGGTTTGGTGGTTGGGGAGTTTATCCAGGAGGTTCATGAATTCGGCTGAAGATCGAGGGATTTGTTTAGGAAATACCTCGGTCACCAAAGCTTGATTCTTGTAACCATGTGTGTGCACGCAAACCACAAAACAATTTCTCTCTCTGTAAAACAAGGCATTTAATGCACACCCTTCCTCCATAAAACAAGGCATTTAATGCACACCCTTCCTTCGTAAACAAGACATTTAATGCAAACCATTTAATGCAGCCGTGTTCCTCAAGAACTCCATTAATTTCCTCACCTTCCCAAAAAATAATGATGATATTGCAGGTAAAAGGAGCCTGGAAAAGTAAGCCAAAATCACGTTGACGATACGGCAGGAACGTGAAAAGAAGCGAAAGCATGGTTGAAAGAAGCTTCTGCCTTGAAAAGAGGAAAAGGTGTGTCTTGGGAATAACAGAAATCATCTGTCAATGGGGATGGTCCTTGTACTAACGAAATGACAAGAGCTCCCCCCCGCGAAAAAAGGGGCCATTATAAAAGGGAGGCACTCAGCAGAAGAATAGAGGGGAGGGAGAACCCATAACACCGAAAAAGCCTATACAACACCCATTCAAAACATCAAAAGTGGATATCATCCATAATCTAAAACCACAAAATCACCTTCAAGTGTGCACACTAGCTTGGACGAACTCTCCCCCAAATCCATCCCCTGCGGTTCTCTGTAATTCTTATATTAAGTTTGTTCCTGCAGGACTAATGCATCTTTCTGCAGAGCCATTCTCACTTTGCAGACATGGCTAAGGGAGGAACTTTAGATTTCAACCCATTAGCCCAACACCAACAATGGTGTCCTAACCGCAAGGATCCACTATTACGAGACACAGATAAGCTTTCTCTCATTCAATCCTTGACTCCCATTATTTATAATATATATATATACATAAATACTGTGTACTTAAATGTTGTTGCATAAACAAGATTTTGTTTCGGCAAAACCAAAACTACGTTACAAAGATAACCATCTATTCATTAAGATTTATGAGTTGAATAACTTTGGGCTTTTAGTCTATAGTATAAACTAGCCAATAAATCTCATGGAAGCAAGTCTTTGTTGCCGTAAATATCATGGCAAAGAAGCTCCTGCGGAACCTACATGCCCTACCGTAGGACTTGCACATCTTACTGCAGAACTGAGTTTAGCAAATGATATTCATATATTCTTTTTATATATACTTTAAGTTTTCTCCTGCAGCGCCCATCTTGTTATACAAAAGCTGTCCACTAAAACTATCATTTGCTGCACAATCCAAGTTTGGGCTACTGCAACTAAAGTCCAAGCAGGCGGAAGAACTTAGAGGCTTGACCAAGAGCTAACAATAGTGTTAACCATAAAAACCCGGTCACATGAGATTAAACCATCATCTTTGGATCACAGCCATTAGCCACGAGGCCCACTGCAAAGGCCTGGTGTGAGTCTTGGTCTCACTTCCTTACCTATTCTATCAACAGTATCCTCACAAAAAAAAAAAAAAAGCGCCCACACCCCCTATGCCCAAAATCGCGTTAAAATTGACGGAATAGTACAACATGTGACAGGCACGTGATTCCCGGACCCACCAAACTAGCTAGCACCCAATTATTCTTTTAAAAACCTTGAAATACCCTTACCCCTACCACTTAAACACTAAACACTAAAGCTATCACAGTTGACCCCAAACTGTAACCCACAAAAAAATTCCTAGTCTAGAACTGAAGCTAACGTTGCCATGGAAGATGTTTTGAATTTGACTGTTGTTTTTACTTATTGGTTGGCTGTGGAGGTATGTGTAGAAAATCATATGCTATTGCTGGTTCAGATTAAATATAGTGGCATATCTAAAGCTTAAGAATTTTTTTCAAACAAATTCTTCTCAGGATTGTGATTTTTCAGTGGCCTCCAAATTGAATGCACACTCAATTAGATTGTTTGCAACAAATATTTGGATAGCTTTGGGACAGACATTGCTGTCATTTTGCTTTACCTAGCTTTCAAAGATATCAATGCTAGTCTGTGCATTATATTCTTAATCAGATCTCAATGAGTAACAGCTTAATTTTTGTCATAATTGTTGGTGATTACCCTGTGATTTATTCTGGAAAATTCAATTGGAAGGGACTAAATTTTTTCTTCAGAATCATGGAATACACAAGCGCTAACATGCACAAAGAAGAATTAATGTTGTCTAGTTGGTATAAACCGCATGAAATGGGACCAATAATAAATTTAGTTGATATAAATGGTCTTGTTTGCCTTAGGATGTATGCTGATTGTGATAAGGTTTATGTAGGTTCGTACTATACCTTTGCATGGATATTGCTTTTAATGGTTTTTTGTGGGTTACAGTTTGGGGTTTGGGTGGTTTTGGTGTTTAGTGTTTTAGTGGTAGGGGCAAGGGTATTTCGGGGTTTTCAACAGAATAATTGGGTGCTAGCTAGTCTAGTGGATTCGGGAATCACGTGCGTGTCACGTGTTACACTATTTCGTCAATTCTAACGCGATTTTGGGTATAGGGGGTAATGGCCGTGCAATTGAATGCAATTGGGGGGTAAATCATGCATCTTGGAAGTTTGGAGGGGGGATTGAAAAAGTGGTGATAGTTGAGGATGGTAAAGTGTAATTTTCCCTATTTTATTTGCAATCATTGGTCACAACGAACTTAAGATGAAAAGAGACCCAATTTTTGGCCTGATATGGTTTTATTGTCAACCAAAATGACTAAAACGGAAAGCATGCCTAAACCTGTGAAACTGAATAACTTCATGCTTAACTGATCATAAATATCCATAATCAGCAAAAGTAAAATATTATGTCAAACTTAAGGTGTAAATCATAAATGACCAAAAATTTGATGGTCCCTAAAACACTTTTTCGGATGCTAAAATTTGTCTCCTTTCGACAAATGCAAAAAGATAAAATGATTATTCTATGACAAAGTTATAATGAAGTTCGGCTGCTTCAACATTGTCCCTAAACAATTTTTCTACTTTGGAACTTATCATGTGGTAAAATGTTATAAAATATTTTGGCCAATTTGCTCTAGTAAGTAATTGTGGATCCTCGGTGCCTGTACAAGAAACTTTTGACATCCTCTATAAAATGAATAAATAAGAATCTAATGCATATCAGAGTTAAGGAGAGTTTCCCAAGCATTTAAAATTGCCAGCAAGTATTGAGCAACACACTACTCACCAACTTCCACTTATATCTTTCAGAGACCCTTCATTTGCATTAAAGAAATTGGAAAGTTGTCTACATTAGAATAAGTAGTAAAGTGTGGCAACAGTAATATCATGTTAACTTGAACCACTTGCCCCTCTCCCAACACACACACACACATATAAACTATGATCAAATTCGAGATGCCAAGCTGAAAATTTTAGAAGCTGCAACTTGGGTAACCTGTGCTGATTGGAGGTGAACAAGAGGGTGGAAGTCTCATCCCTAACCAGCACAGCTCAACAAGTAAAAAATTCAGCCCTTACCCAATCCAACTTAGGCTGAATTCAGTTGCCTTGTTGCAACTGAGTTAGCACAATTTGGGTTAGGATAGGTTGAAGATATCAATAGCTTATTTCTGTCTATTTACAACAGTCAACTTTCAAGCAAGATTTAGCATACCATATGCTTAAAAGGCATCCATGTTTCGCTTGGGTATACAAGTGTGCATATTCACACATGTGTACTACATAAATTATAAAGAAATCTCATAAAAAAACTAAAGAGCTTATTTCAAGCTTCAGTCTTGTCTCTATCTCAGGGATACTTGAAACCAATACACCTGGAGTGTCTAGGGATTATATGCAGCTTACCAATCAACATTTAAGCATACATAGATGTTGAAATAAAAGTATTTAGCAGTAGCACAACAGAAAGAGAAAGGGAACAATAGAAAGAAGAAAAAACAAGATTTAAAATGAAATGGAGCCAGCCAAAAAGGAGTCTTTAAATGAGGCTTATGCAACTGATTTGGTTATTCTTCTATTCCATATAAATCTACAGATGCTTGCCAGCTTAAAAAGAGAATGGAAAGTATAAGTAGATAAATAAATTAGTAAGAAAGCTATCAAAATGAAGGGAAATAAATAATCAATTGATAGTTTATAGAAAATATTCTACTTATCAAAAAAAAGTTCATATAAAATATTCTGTTGTTGCTTGGGAATCAAAACATGACATCCAACAAGGTGTATTGACAAAAATCAAAGTCAAGGCTACCATCAAGTGCCAACAATTTACAGGTAACTCCAATTTAAATTTTTAGCTTGATACCAAATCCTGTAATCATTATGCCAGGACCAGTGCAATAAGGTTATGTTGGTGAAACATTTATGTTTCACTGTGACAATGCCATGACATAGAATGACCACAAAAATCGGAAGCAAACTAAAGTAACAAATCATTCAATTTGGCAAAACAGTGTTACAAAGAAGAGGGTGCATCAGATTGTTAGTATCTTAACTATTAAAACAGTGACAGAAAACAGTGATTCAATCACTTGCATTTGCAAATATCATATATATTAATAGATCACAAATCAGAACTACTCATCAAATGGCTAGTAAGTTATAAATAGTTATTTAAAGTTCTGCATATCATCTCTGCACAGACCCATAAAAATCATTGGATAGTATGCAAACTAAATAAAGCATATAATTATATTAGATTAATAGACCTATTCAAAAAATGAAAAGGAATTTCTGCATTGAAAAATAAACTATTTAGGACAAAATTTGATATTCTATACAAAATTAAAGACTTTTTAAGCATATTTATCGTCTATATCACTAAGCCCACTTATGAACTATCTCAATACCCTTATACCATACAACATTGTATATTTCACTATTCATGATTTTCAATAAATCCTAATGTTTCAAGGAATTTAAAAAATAAATAACATAAACAATTAAATATGTGAGGAAATATCTAAAGCCTAACATTTTAGATATTGAAATATAGGATTTGTCTTTATGCATCCTGTACAGATTGCTGAAGACAATTTGGCTTTATCCGTTTTTCTTTGGACTGAAGGCTAAGAGACTAAGCTCACCAAATTCTTCATGCTGTCACTAAGGCATAAAATTGAAATTAAGATAATGTTGGCTAAACATGTATACTGCACCGTGACAATACCATCTTTGAGGATGTGCACCACAAAATTTTGACATAAAATACCCACAATCTCCAAGGGGATTCTTTTCTGTTTAATAAAGTAATACCTCTACATTGATGTAATACTAGAATAAGACAGAAAGGAAAAAAGACAACATAATAAGAGCAACATTTAATACTCAAATTACATATATGATCCTATGAAATACTGGTCAATACCACTTTGCTAGAAACTTCAACAAACTAATCATCGTATTCAGACGACAGCAACCAAGCTCTCCATAAAATCACTTATGTAACCCAACCAAAGAGGACATGGAATTCCAATAATATCGTTCTCAGTTAGGCTATCAGGGTCAAATGAAACAATCCCACGCTGAGTTGTTTGAATTAGAAGTTCACCATTGTTAGTGCAGAGAAAGCAACAATTGATCATGAGCAAGAAGAAATTTTATTCTTGCGAATCACTAGAAGCTGATATAGCGCAGCCTAGACATGGACAACTGTTGATAGTTGTTTATGAAATTATTATAATCTATAACAATGAATAACTATAGATAACAAACTACTAATAAAAAGCAAATCAGTATATATAGCACAAATCAGCTTTACATATAGGAATATGGTTAGAATTCAAAATTGAATTTAGTTTTACATTAGGGCAAATTTGAACATGATTATACTATTGGAGTCTGCAAACTTGTTAGCAAACCAAGACTATTTTAGTGTCTTCAATTTCCAAGTCCCAAACAAAAGGAAAATACCCCACGAGGCACCCAGAGATGGCATAAGAGCCTCTGATGTAGCATTGGTGTGAAGCCAAGAATTTACATCAAGAGAAAAGAAAGAAGTGTTAAAGGAACCACAGTCTACATCCAGCCAAAACCCTTTAGCCACAAGGCAATCTCTAAGAACATGGATAATGGTTTCATTTGGGTTAAGAGAAAAATCGCAGCAAGGGACCCCCTGAAACCCCCTGCCAGCGAGGATGGACTTGACTAGAAGGCTACAAAGGAAGCTCTTCAAAAAAAAAAAAAGGTGCAGCTTGGGTAATGCTTGAATTTTCCACATCCAGAACACAGCAGAGGTAAAGTGTGCGTATGAATACCAGCAGCTATAAAATAAGCATTTTGTGAATAAAAAAAACCATTCAAACTAGAGGACCAGCTAAGTTTATACTCCTTGCCAGCAGAGACCCAACAAATGGGAATAGCTTTGGTAATTAACAAAGTTTTATGACAGAGGTCGAAAGATTTCAAATGAAATTGCCATACTCAATCAATCAGGACATCCCAAATCTGTAAGCTATTCTCTCCTCTAGCCAAAGGGCCTTCAATCATACCACTCACAGTACAGTTCTACAACCACTTATCATGCCAGAAGCTAAGCTGGCTATTATTCCCAATAATCCACCTTGATCCCTTATTACAAATGTCCTCACCCTTAACAATAGCTTTCCAAGTTCTAGAGTGGGGATTGCCCATATATAAAATTTGGTTTTCTGCATCCCATACAGATTGCAGAAGTTCATTCCCCATTTTTCTTTGGGCTGAAGGCTAGGAGACTAAACTCACTAAATTGTTCATGTTGTCACTAAGGCATAAAAATGAAACAAGATTATGTTGGCTAAACATATATACTGCACCATGACAGTACCATATTTGAGGATGTGCACAACGATCATGACACAAAATCATTTGGCATAAAACATCCACAATCTCCAAGGGGATTCTGTTCTGTTTAATAAAGTAGTACCTCTACATTGATTTAATACTAGAATAATACAGAAAGAAAGAAAAAAAGACAACATAATAATAGCAACCTTTAATACTCAAATTGCATATATGATACTACGGTCAGTATGAGCTTCACAAAGATTGCCACTTTGCCAAAATCTTCAACAGACTAATCTTGGTTTTCACCATCAACTAAAACCAAGCTCTCCATAAAATCAGTTGTGGAAAACAACCATCTAGGACTTCGAATTTCAAGACTGTTCGCATTTAGGCTATCAGGGTCAAATGAGACAAGCTGTCTATCTTGTGTTTCAATTAGAAGTTCATCAGTGCCGGTGGAGCCAAAGAACCCCCGAAAATTATTGACCGGTACAGTACTTCTAGTCCAAGACTCAACCACACCATACTCCCTCATCACCCATATGCAACATATATCACTCTCTTCATTTAAATCTTTACCAAAACAAACCAAAGCTAGTGATCCCTTGAACACCACAAGTTGTCCCAAAGTTTTTGGAGAGAATCCATCTAAGTAATTGCGCGGTATCATTATCTCTCGGAATCCCTCATCATTGACATCGAAGCACAAAATGAAATTGTATTCCCGAATACATGCTAAAGAGTGCAGAGCTCCATTAAAAAATAGAAGGGGTCTTGGTAAACTATGAACAGATCGAGTTGATGATTCCTCATGTATCACAACCCTTCTCCAGGAATCAGTACTCAACGCGTACACTGAAGCCTCAGGCGGCGGCGGCGGCGGCGGCATCAGCAGTCTAGTTCCATCTGGACGCCGTGGATAATAAATAATTATTTGGAGAATCTTGAAGTCATTGTTTTGAGAATGATACGCAAATCCATGATGGATAGCATGCCATTTAGTTTTGAGACTATAACGAAGAGTAGCGATCATCTTAAACTTTTTAATACATGGGTTCCACAAATATAATGTAGAATCAGCACGGTTAAAGAGGCAGAATAAGCCATTACAGAAACCCACCATGGAATCATAAAGAAAGGGGATTTGAAACCTGGAAATCTCAGTTAATGTGCGATTGTTATTACAAACAACTGAACAAAATTCTCGGTCAGATATTGGTGGTAAGGGATATAGGAGATAAGCATTGTGGTTGTTATTGGATTTGTTGAGGTTCAAGTGTTTGGTAATGAAAATGGGAGTAGTGATGGTGTTGTTATAAGATTTAGAAACGCACCTGAATCGAATTAGGGATTTGACTGGAAACCGAGTCAGGATATCGCAAACGACGTCGTCGGGGATAAACTCGGAGAACAATTTCGGCTGTCTTCTTGGCTGAGACATCGCTGATTTTAGAGGAAATGAGTAAGACCATTCAGTTGGGGACTATTTAATAAAACCAGGCGTACCAAAAGTGTTGCGCACCTACCCCTCACCAACTTTCTCTTCGCTAAAGTGTTGCCCACCCACCCCTCGCTAATCGTTCTCTTCTCTGACGTGTTGCCCACCACACACAAGGTGCCCGATCTTTCTCTTTTCTTCTTTAACACAAAACAAAACTTGGGATTGAGATCCTAAGCAATGGGTTGAGATCAATTGTACATCAAATACTTATTAATGGTAGAGATTAAAAGTAGTAAAGTAACTTTTTATCTTTGTCGTTGGTTTAAATATATTAAAAAATATTTAAAGAGTTGCAAAAGTAATTTTTGATATCAAAATTTACTTTTCAATGAATGGACGAATTCAAAAGAATTGCACTATAGTATTGCATGGGATCTCTATCCCAAAACTTGTATCCCCCTTTGCTTAAAGAAAAAAACAACACCCCACTCTCTTCTCTACACACAAATATATATATATATATATATATATATGTTCTCCTAAGTGCTCTTAAGTGAATCTACAATGGCAAGTGTCTGAGGTGACGAGGCGACAATTTCTTTGGAGATACAATTGAGTGTTTAACCATCTTATATCTTTGGAGCATAACGAAAACCAAGAATAGATAAACATAATGATAAAGAGGAAATTGCTAGAAATAGACAGAGTAAAAGAAGTATGGAACAAGTAGGCTGCAAATAAAATTAAACTAACAATAATAAAATCTAAAAATAAAACTTTTGGTTTATAATTTTTATCAAACCATTCAAAAAAGTTGACTTCAGCTTGTATATCATCCATAAAATCATAATATTTATTTCTCATATGCGTTTGTAAAAATTCAGAATAAGTCGCAAAAAGTTCTTTTATTCTATTTTCAAGTTTTGGGGATATAAAATCTTTTCTTAATCTTTCTTTGTTTATTTCAAAAGGTTTTGAAATCATATTAATTTGTGGATCATACATATGAGGAGTATCAGAATTTGTTGGAGAATTAGGCTTTTTTGGAGGAATTTGTGAGGATGAAGGAATTTGAGAAGATGTAGAGTAAAAAAGATGGGGGAACTTGTGAAGATGTGGAGTAGAAAGGGATATTTATTACGTTACCTTTGATTATTCCTTCTAAATTTGGGTTAGTACTTGGTTTCCTATATTTGTCTAGATTTTAATTTTGTGATCTATCTTCTTCTTGAACAAATCTTAAATTATTTAACCTATCAATACTATTTCTTAAATCATCGTCTAATCTTATATTTTCTAGCAACTTGAGTCTGTTAAAATTACATCTTGGTGGTGACACTATTTTCTCTTTGTGATGGTTACTATATCTAGAGGAACAGGAACTTGTGGATTTTCTAAAAGGCTGGAAATTTATGCTAACAGAACCATCTAGCTGTTGATCTATGTAATCTATGTCATCTTCTAAAGTATTTTGAACCGGAGTTGGTTGGGTAACATTTTTTAGTATCCATTTGTTAGGTAAATTTACGTCATCCCAATTAATTTGTGTGGGGACTCTAGTATGAGAATTGTCTGTACTAGCTTGTAATAATAGAGTTTTGCCTTTCGGACTTTCCATCAAAGCTTGAGGTTCTAAGGTAGTTTTCATCAATTTGTAGTAAATTTTATAAACAATTACTAAAGGTTGTGCACCTTCTAACATATTATAACCTGAAGTTTCAATATCTAATTCTAAAGTTTGTAATACAGTTTCATCAGTTAAAGATACAACAAAATTTGGATAGCAATTAAAATAAATTGGTTCTTGGAAAAGGGACGATTCTACCATTCCTAATAAAGCATCGCTATAAATTTTAAATCTACCATCTCTTAAACATAAAAGAACACTAGTATTTAATCTTTGTCTTGTTAAAGGTTTGACCTCAACTTGAACTAGACCAAAATGTATAAATGAAAAGTTTTTGAAATTTTTGTCAATATCATCACGATTGAGTAGTTGAATAGTTTCAAAACTTTGTTTCAAAGAGTAAGTTCTTTCTACAGTTTTTATTGTATAATTTGAGAGAAATGAAATATTTGAAATAGTTGTTTTCTTATAAATTTTATTTTGTGGAACTAAAGGTAAATTCCAATTCTACCAATTTTTATCTGAGCTAACATTTGTTACACTAATTTATTCTTTATTAACTGTATTACTCTTGGAAGACATCTGAGACCTAGAGCTAAAACTTCTAAGATTATTCATTTTTAAACTTACCAATTCTAAGGATTTCTAGGTCATTGTAAGAACTGTAAGACTTCTATGAGACTTCTATTGGATCACTATTGGGACCACCCTAAAACGTCTACCTCAGCTAACACGGGCTGACCAACGGACTCACGCTTACCAACACAGACAGCTCATCGACTCGCAAACAGTAACTACTCCAACACAAAAAAGCTTGGAACAAGCAAATCTAGCAATGAACATACTTAAGAAGACACTTGACTTTGATACCATAATTAAAGGAAATTGGAGGATTTTAATGGGAAAGATTGCTTATTCATGATATTCTAATCACGAGTTTCCATAATCAGCAAGTAAAATATGTTGTCAAATTTAATATTTGTATAAATCATTAATGACCAAAAAAGTAATGGTCCCTGATACAGTTCTAAATTTCGCCTCCTTTTAGACAAATGAAAATGATATCATATGCATATGACTATTCTATGACAAACTTATAATGAAGTTTTTTGCTTCGACATTGTCCCTGCAAGAAAGTTTCTTATGCTAATAATGTCTTTATTGGAACTTATTTTGTCGAATGACTATGAGCTTAAATGAGAAACAAAAGCATATTAGAGTTAGGGTTGTCCAACGCCTAATAGTCACTAATTTAAGTCTTTTTAAGGGTCACTTACCCAAGATAAAGTCTTGTGACTATTTCGATATACGTGACTAGTAGGATATTACGTGCTCCTCTAGGATTAGTCGAGGTATACGCAAACTAGTTCGGATACCTAGAATTAAAAAAAAAAAAAAGTATTGAGCAATAAACTGAAATCTTTCACAGACCCTTCTCCATTTGCATTAAAGAAATCTCACATAGAATAAGCAGTAAAGTGTGGCAATAGTAATTTCATGTCAATTTGACCACAATTTGACTAGAAGCTCCTTTCTTTTTAAACATGGATGAATCAACTCATGGGTTATCATGACATTATATATCCACGCCCTTTTTGTATCAAGAAATTATTCAGTCTACTAGGTAAATCACGTCATCCGTCCACCCACCCACTAAAAAAAAGACACATATTATAATTTTAATGACTCAGATTTTTCACTCAACCATCAGATGTTGAAAATACCAAATTACTCACTTATCAAACCTGCTTCCATTCAGTCTCTTTACTTTAACTCTGGCGACAAACCCATGGCCATGTTTGCTATCGTCGGTCAAGAAGAAGAAGAAGTAGGAGACAAGAGAAATGAAGAGTAACCATCAAAAACCATGCCGTCAAAATTTCTTCTTTACCATCTGTGGATGCTCAAAATTCACTAAGTGCCATATGTCACCTTATGATTGATCGAGGATGGGTTGAGCTTGTATTGATGAGTTGTTGAGCCCAAAACTCCAAACTAGGCCTTTAAGCTTGCCTGATGGCTGATGGTGCACTCCTTTCTGATCTGCTGCTATGCCGGGCTTTTTGTGAAGAGAAGTATGGATCTGCTGTGAAGGCTTTTCTGTCAACAAAATAACTACTGCAGACAGCAAACGTGAATATCCAGGGAATAAGCAAGAACAACATAAAAATGAACTAAGATAAACTAAAAAAAAAAAAGACTAAGGAAGATTTGATGGGAAAGGGGGAGGATTATCCCTTGAAAACATGTATCATGGAGTGGGTTATTTGGGTGTTTTATGAAGGGATTGGTAGTGTGGTGTATGCCATGGGGATTTGATTGTTTTATGGAGTTTGACCAAGAATGTTTTGGTGTGGGTATTGATCTTTTTCTTCTTCTTGTCTTTTGATTTGGGTTTTTTTGCTTTTGTTGGAGGCTAAAAGTTGTTTCTTGGCTGGAGAAAGGGTTGTTGGCTGAAAAAGGTTATTGGCTGAGAAGGATTGCCTTGATAGTACTACTTCTCCTCCTTTTATAGTGGTCTGCTGTGACCTATGGAGTTTACGGTTTTGACCTGATCATCCCCTTAACTCTTGGATAATAGTGTTCCTTGTTAGCTTCTCCGATGAAGTTAAGCTGATAATTTTTCTTGATAAGACAATAAATGTTGCCGCAGACCAGGTTAGTGAAAGAGGTTGACTCCATGATAAAAGTTATTCTGCATATGTTTTCATTAAGGTATTTGAGGTTTGATGGTCACTTGTGTTCATACCCCCTGTAGACATCAAAATTTTATGATGTGTTTACATCCGTTTGATTGATCATGATTAATCTTTATTAATTAAATCAATTGTCAAGTAATGACGTGTCAATGATGGATTAGTCAACAAACTGCATCTAATAGGACAAGGCCATGTGTCACAACTTTGAAACCACGTGGCGACATCAAATGGAGAATCCTGAATATGGAATGTTTTAATTAAATGGAAGACCAAATTCAAATTCAAATTCAAAATGAAATCAAATCAAATCAAATCCCATTAAATGCTGAGAAGGAAATTTCCAAATGAATAAATCTTAAAGTGCCTATAAATAGAGACTCCTTAGAGGAGAGAAGAGATCCAGAGTCAGAAGGAGAAAACCCTGCCAACACTCTGCCAAAAAGAAGAGTTCTCTCAAGGTTCAAGAAGAGCACTCTTGTCCATCCAAGAGCAAGACGTACCTCGACTTCTTCAAATCCAAAGTGGGAGACGCCCCTCAAATCTTCATTCAACCTAGATCGAGATCAAGCCGACGGCCCTCAACTCTCAAGGTTCAAGAAGAGCACTCTTGTCCATCCAAGAGCAAGGCATACTTCGACTTCTTCAAATCCAAAGTGGGAGACGCCTCTCAAATCTTCATTCAACCTAAATCGAGATCAAGCCGACGGCCCTCAACTCCAAGTCCAAAAATTCCAACTACACACTCAACCCAGAAATATTCAGACACCATTCAAGATCAAGCTTCATAGCCCTTGGATCGTGGAACGTTACGGAGAAGAATCAGAGGAATTTATTGCATTCTTTGTTGTAAAGGATCATTAGAGATTTGTACCCGCTTTCATACACATAAATATAAATTGATTATTTGTTACACTATTTCGTGACCGTGTGATTTATCTGTACGAAATTTGTGTCTACACCCCCCAACGGGTATGATACACTTGTGCAGCAGACTTCAATACCTTTTAAAGGAAATAATCCCCCTGCCTCCAAACCAAATCCCCCTTAGTTTTTCAATAGAAAATTAGTAGCAGTCACCATAGGTTTGGGCTTTGGTGACTGCGTTACCTTAGTTTACGTTGCCTTCAGAACATCTTTTTGTCTCTCATTGAGATCCTCCCTTTTTTGTGAATTTGTCTTTGCTTGACTTTCGTCTGCCATGCGAGAGGAATAGCAGCCACCATAGGTCTGGTCTGCGCTTTCTCCTTTCATATTGCCTTCAGGTTGCCTTTTACCTTAGGTTGAGGCTTTTCCCTTCCAGTGAATCTGCCACTCGCTTCTCGTCTGCTGTGCAAGAGGGATGGCAGCTACCGTAGGCCTGGACTGGGTTACCCCTTCTTACGTTGCCTCCATACTCCCTTTTTACCTTGGGTTGAGGCCTTTCTTCTCTTGAGCATTTGCCGCTGCTCATTTCTTGTTTGCCGCGTAGAAGGAGTGGCAACGGTCACTGTCAGGCATGAGTCTGCTGCTCCCAAGGAGATAATGAACAGTAGCCTTTTCTCCAGATTGGTTCCAGAAGATTTTGTGCTTTGGATTTTCTGTTTACCATTCCTTTGAGAAGTGGAGGTGATGGTCCCACTTTAGAGGTGAAATCATCTTTTGGCATCTAGTGAGTGAGTTCTTCCTTGAGCTTCTTATGGGCTGATCCCTTTATTTTTTGGTTTACAGCAGATTACCCATGACTTCTGGGCCTTACAGCAGATCACCTTCCCTTGTAATGACCCAATGTCCTCTAGGCCCATTGTAGGTTGTTCTATCTTAGGCTTTTCTCGTACTGCACCATTACTTATCCCTCTTTGGGCTCACGGTAGATGGTACCAACGGGCCTTCTCTATCTGCCATGGTTTGGTAAAAAAGTGGGCATCTACACCATCAATCCATATAGGTTTGATTCATTCAATAGTTCTTTCAATACCTTGTTTTGTTTGTAGAGAAAATGTAGGAAATCTAAGCCCTTTCGATTTTTTGTCGTAATTTGGGACACGGAAGGAACAAAAACAAAACTCAACTAAAAAAATTGAACCTTGATTCATTAAATTTGTTTAACTTTCTGCAGTAGTATTGGAAAGGGGTTTTGTGAATTTTGCTTTGGAAAGGGGTTTAACTTCCATTCAGTCTCTCGACATTAGCTATATGCAGAAGTTCTTTTGGTTTATGTGGGTGGGAGGATGCCTCTCAATCTCCAAGAAGATTTCTGTGGAACTGCTTACAGTCTCACCTTTTTGGGTTGGCTGGTACTACTTGACTGACGATAGCGAACCTAGCGGTGGGTTTGTCGCCGGAGTTTGTTGCATCGTCGTTGACTGAATGTGTAGCAGATTTGATAAGTGGGTAATTTGGTCTTTTTGACATTTGATGGTTGTGTGAAAAATATGAGTCATTAAAATTATAATACGTGTCTTTTTCTTATTTGATGGGTGGACAGATGACGTGATTCACTTGGTGGACTAAATAATTTCTCGAAGTGTGAAAGAATTTGGTATTCCAATCACCCTCCACCATCCAATTCAACCTAGATTAAGAGCCC
>BKZX01032609.1:0-10276 GCA_014362285.1 Fagus crenata
TTTTCTTTTATCAAAACTATAACTACATCCAAATTCTTAAATTCAAAATAATGTAAAAAAAGAAATCTAAAACCTCTAAAACAAGCGCGAGGAGGCTGGTATGAAATATTAAAACAACAATTAAGGATTGTTCACCAAAAAATTTAAATAAATCTTTCTTGCACTTTTATTGAATTTTATATTAATTAAAATATAAATTTATACAAAAGAAATAAAATAACCATCATTTTTCATGAAAGAACAATTCTTAAAACTTGATTACAAATTTTTTATGAAGTTACTACATTGTCATTAGAACTTTATAATATTTTGAAGATTAAATTGCAAATTGTACCCTGTAGAAAATAATAATCTAAACAGAAAATATTAATAGAGAGAAATATAAAATGGAGATTGAATAGAGAAAGAGCATAGAGGCTAGGGTTTCACGTAGTTCGGCTATGTGAGTCTACCTCTATAGGATAAAGCCTAATGGGCTACATCTTTATTATATTTACTGCGTGTTTTACAATATGATGTGAGGTCCTATTTATAGGACAACAATAACAATAGTAAACACAGTTCTAAACAATGTGGAATTCTACACAATATTCCTTAACATTCCCCCTCAAACTTAAGGTGTAATTTTAATGAAACCTTGAGTTTGGTAACAGAATAAAACTCAAAATGCAGCTCAACTCAACTTGTCTCGTATCTAGGCTCAGAGGCTCGGTGGCTCGGATTTTGGCTAGAAGACTTAGATCTCAGCTTGGTTTGGTCGGATCACGGCTCAATGGCTTGGATCGTGGCTCAGTGGCTTAGAGGCTCGGATCTTGAAATGGTCTTGGCTCAGGATCTCAGATCAATGGCTCGATGGCTTGGCTCGATCTCGGCTCATGAAGATAAAATTAAAAAATATATCCCACAATTTTTTTTTTGAATTTTGAATTTTGATTTCTTTTTTCTTTCTCTTACTGGTCAATACCAGTGTTCTTTTTCTTTCTTTCTTTCTTTCTTTCTTTCTTTTTCTTTTTTTTTTTTTGAAAATTTGCAAACAAACAAAAAATGCAAACAAAACATTAAAAAAAAAAAAAGTTGAACTATTGTTTTTGTCCCTAAACTTTGCATGAAATTCAATTTTCATCTCTGAACTTTGAAAAGTTCGTTTTTCGTCCCTAAACTTTAAAAAAGTTCATTTTTATACATGAATTTCGTCCTTTTATAAAAAAGTTTAGGAACGAAATTCATATGTAAAAATGAACATTTTCAAAGTTCAGGGACGAAAAACGAAACTCGTGTATAGTTTAGGGACGAAAACAATATTTTAGCAAAAAAAAAAAATGACTACAAGTTTTTTTTTTTTTTAATTTTCGAATTTTGAAATTCGAAATTTGATTTTTTTTTTTTTAATCAACTGTACAAAACAAAATGAACTGGATCACGGATTTGGTTCAAGCGAACCTCGGGTCAAAACCGCAGGTCAAAGATAGGGTGACATCATCACGATGTCACTAGATGATGTGGCACAATTCGATTAGGGCACCTGGCAGCACCGACAAACACCGGCGCATGGGGTGCATGAATCATATTGCTGGAAATTGAGGTGGCGCGTGTAGAGTCGAATCAGCTTGATTTTTCTAGATTTCGATAGATCGGTGGTCGGCCTATCAATTTGAGGTGGCCAGTGTGTGATTCGATGACTAGAGGCGGTAGATTTGAGAAATGGAATGCGGCGACGTGTGAATCAAGTACTGGAACATTTGGCGGTGCGTTGATGTACGAAATGGACTCTGGTTTTGATTGTTTTGTTAATCTCAGGATGCTCTACTGATTTGTGTGATCAGTTTTCGAAAAATCTGAGAACTGTGGTTGTGCGCTTTTTGGATGAGATTTTGAAACGGGAGAGGGTTGATGGGATTTGTGAGGTGCGGAAGCGAAAGGATCAGGATGACTCGTATGAGCTTTATGGCTCTAATACCATGTAGAAATCAATAATCTAAACAGAAAATATTAATGAAGAGAAATATAAAATGGAGATTAAAGAGAGAAAGAGAATGGAGGCTAAAGTTTCACGTGGTTCGGTTATGTGAGTCTACGTTCACAGGATGAAACCTAATGTGAGGTTCTATTTATAGGACAACAATAATAATAGTAAACACAGTTCTAAATAATGTGGGACTCTACACAATATTCCTTAACACACCCTGTAAGCTTAGGGTCATTTTGATTTTGCCCTATTATATTAAAATTTTGGATTTTCATCCCTAACGTTATACATACTGGTTTAATTCAAGCCCTTCCGTCCATTCATGTTGATGATGGCGGCTGTTAAATGCCACTTCAACTCAAAATGACATAATTTTAATGAGTTAAAACTACATCGTTTTGTCCACAAAATTTAAAAATAAAATAATTATATAACACTTATTTTTCCTAATATACTTTTTGTTATTTTATCCCATTTTTTTTCATTTTTTCTACTCTTTTTCTCCGATAGCATGGCCAACGACCCTTTCTCATTTTCTCAAAAAATCAAATTCTTGGAAAACAAACACACAACAAAACTAAGACTAAAATGTACTATACACCTTCTAAGTTTGACTAATTTTGAATTTGTTTTATAATGTTTGAAAGTTTTGATCTGCTTCATCTTAGTTTGGTTCCGTTTGGATTTTGACCATTTCATCCAAAAAATGTTAACCATGTACCATTAAATGGACATAGTTTTAATTCATTAAACGACGTCATTTTGTCCACATCAGTAAAAAAAATTATTTAACTCTTTATTTTATTTTCTGTCTTTTTGAAAGAAAAAAAAACTCCATTTACTTTTTCTTTCTCAATCTCAGATCTGACTCCCCCTTCTAGTCAGATCGAGGCCACAAGGGTGGTGTGTCCAAGCAGATCCAGAAGATGGTTAATCAGGTTCATCCGCCAGGAAGCCATTGAATTTTTGAGTTAGAGGCTTAGAGCATGTCTGCTTCAATGTTGTGGCTGTTGGTGACAGTGATTTCTGCAGTGGATTTTCTGGTGTTGTTTGGGTCTATATTTGGGTGTCTGAGAATCAAAATCAATTGCTTACCACCAAAGAGGGCGTTTCTGTACCGTAGTAAATGTTTTTGATGGGGAGTGGATTGTTTTGCAAAGCCAAGGAAAAGCGATAGAAATTCATTCGTATAATATGAATGGAAGAAGATCGGAGTTCTTCAAGATTCAAAGGATTCCTTTATACCTTCTATAGCATGCTTGGATAGTGCCCCATTGAATAATAATTTTCTCGGTGAAAGTTACTCCAGTAACAAACTGGATGATGAACCATCCTATTTTTATTTTTAGTTTTTTTAAATCTTGACCAAGTTAGATTTAAAAGATGGGAAAATGTAGAATATTTGAAAGATCAGTATGCAGACAAAAGGGCCAAAATCCAAATGGAACCAAGTTAAGAGCGAGCAAATCAAAATTTTCAAATATCTGAGAACAAAATCAAAACTGGCCAAACTTAAAGGGTATACAGTATATTTTAGTCCAAAACTTATTAAAACAAAAGACAGAGTTTGGCTACGAAACAGTTTGTAGCCAGCTTGCTATAACTCACTACGTGGCAACTAATAAGATCATTCACGTATACTAAATAAATCATGTAACTTCTTTAAATAATACAAGTAGATGATCTTATAAACTACTACGTAATGAGTTATAGCAAATTGGCTACAAACTGGTTTGTAACCAAACCTTGTCCAAAAAGGAAAGTCAACTTCAATCTTAGAGCATTCCCAACCCATTTTGGGTCCATTCTCTATTTTACATCTTCAAAAAGTCATTTTTCTATTTTAACTACCCACTTTTACAAAACAACTCACATCTCATTCTCTATTTTACAATACATCATATTAAAATATTATAAAATAATTCTTTTTTTATATATTTTTTTTCACACTCTAACCAAACCAACGGCATCCATCAAAACCCCAGGAGCCGATCAACCACATCCTCAACAACCCGATCAACAGCCCAGATCAACAACCCACTCACGCCTCCTCAACCACGGCAACCACCCATAACCCCCACACCCACGCCGACAAACTCAAACCCACCACAACCCATTTCCATCAAAATCAATAAAATCACTAACCGGACCCAACCACAACCATGCTACTCAACCGTCGCGAAGGAGAGCATCAGGGAAGGAGAGCATCGGTGAGACCGAGTCAGTACGGCGGTTCTTCAATTGTGGCTTCGCACGCTCGCCTCAGCTCCGATCTGCACATGCAGGTCCTGCTCCGAGAAGATCGCCATTGTCACGGCCACAGGGCCACCGTGATCTGCTCGTTCATGAGAAGCTGGACTGTCCGAAGAAACAAGAAATCCAGAGAGAGAGGAGAGTAGAGCAAAGAGAGAAAGTATCGGTGCCGAGAGAAAAGGAAAGAAAAGAAGAAAATAAAAAGAGAGGAGAGAGAAGAGAGAAGACAGAATAAAAAACGAAAAAAAATTAATACAAGTTGCTATAGTTAACGTGTATATTTACACGTTACTGTAGCAATGTGTAAAAGGCGGAGTTAAAGTACATGGTGGGCTAGGAGTCACTTTTTACGTTTTTTTAATTACAGTAGCATCTATTTTGACAAAAAAAATGCATTCTGAAGGGTCGCTGGGAATGCTCTTAGGCACTAGTGGATTTCTCTCTAAGCCAAAATATTCAAACCTATAACTCAAAACCTGTGGAAAACAATAATGGAGAGAAATATAATTGAGATAGATAGAGAGAGGAAGAGATAATGACGGCTAGGGTTTTCAAGTGGTTCGGCTATGTGAGCCTACGTCCACATGATGTAGCCAATGGACTACATCTTTATTATATTCTCTCTGTATGATATTTTGGGTGATTACAATATGTTGTGAAGGTGTCCTATTTATACATAGGACTACTAACACAACTCTTCTATCTAACCTATGTGGGATACCTTAACAAAACCAAACCAAAAATTTCCACCAAATCCCTGTAGCGACAAGCTCATCTTTGACACGTTAGAGAGATCCAATCTCTTCATGGTGGATGAATGACAAAATGTAGAACAAATGACGTTCTAGAGTGTTGAGCACCGTTTGATGAAATACCTCCATGTTCTAGATTGTTGACCACCGCTTGACGGAATACCTCCATGGTCGCTTGGTCACTACAAAAAATGGTGGCTTGGAGTCGATTCCCAACTTTGTCGCGCATGAATGGCGTTTCCACACACTTGCACGATTGATTGCTTCTCAACTAGGGCTATGTGGAGAATCTTCTCAAAGGTATTTATTTGAATCGGGCAGCGCATTTACAGAGGCGTTGTCAGAATCCATCAAACAAAAATTTCGATGGGGAGCTGATAAGCAAGTTTTTATTTTTCTAATAAATTAACAGAAAAAATCAAAAAATGAGGGACCGCCCCTAGATACGAGAGAAGAGTTTGTGACCGAGCAAAGCTTCAAGAGCTATTTATTTTTTATTCTTTTGAAAACCAAAGCTTCAAGAGTTGGGTATAGAGGATATAAGTAGATAATAATGATGGATTTAACAAAAAAAAAAGTTATTAAATTCTGTAATATTAACCAAAAGTTACCCATATACATATATAGAAAGAAAATGATTTTTTTTTTAATTTTTTATTTATAAATTGACTATTATAACACAGTAAATTTAAGATAATAATATCTCACCGGATATCACCAAATGGGCCCAAAAACATAAATATCCACTGTTGCAGATAAGGGATATTCAAACCCCTAAATTCTAAGATCTCTTTATCTACCCAGAATATGCTTATTAAATCGAACAACCTCCCTCCTCCTCTCTCTGCAATTTTCTTTTATTTTTCATTTTTGTAAATAGTATTTTCTCATAAATCAATCAGAAAGTAATCTACATATCTTTTAGCAAGAGAAGAAAACAGAGGCAAATTAACATACTTGGAGCTGACTGGTAATGGAATCCTCCTGGTTGGTTGGAGCCAAAATCACAGAGCCCGTCCCTGACTTCACTCCTATCCTCGCATAAGCATTGTGCGTGGTAAGCCAGGAGTACCGGTTAAATGGCAATCCTTTCACCTAACCAACATAAATTCATAAACACATCACAAATATTCTCATCCTAAACAAGAAAAGACAGAAAACCACCCAAAATGACACACAAATAAGCAGAAACGTGGTAAATAGGTAGACCTTTGAATTGGGACTGATAGGTTGTGTTCGAGTACAGCGTGGCCGTAGGCTATTTGCGTGGCAAACCTCGCAGTGCAAGCCCGAGTCGCAGTTTTTGTTTTTGAAACATGTTTGTCCCACCTGTTAAATAAAGAAGAAATTGGTACAAATTAAGATGAGAGAGTTCAGTCCTAATTAAGAGATTCTGATTGATTCTATTTGCATGATATAGAAATTGAATACCTTGCCTGCAGTGCAACAACCAAAGAGAAGAGCTGCCGCACACAGAGTTGCAGCCAAGATTGTTCTCTACAGGTGAATTCAAAATTATTGAGAGCTTGATTAATTAGCATTGAAAGCAAGAAACGGAGAAGGCTGACTAGAAGAGTACATATATATATATACCTCCATTTCTGGACTTGGGTTGGATCACCGACACAAAATTAAGTGATCTTGAATCAGTATATATCATGGACGCGCGACCTACGTTGGGGTCAAGGGGCCTCCCCAAAATTTTTAATATATGTATGTTCAGTAGGTCTAATAAGAAGAAAAGGTTATACTATTGTTTTCGTCCCTAAACTATACATGAGTTTCGTTTTTCATCCTAGAATTTTGAAAAGTTCGTTTTTCATCTCTAAACTTTGAAAAGTTCATTTTTACACATGAATTTCTTCCTTGGACTTTTTTATTAAAGGATGAAATTCATGTGTAAAAATGAACTTTTTTAAAGTTCAGGGACAAAAAACGAACTTTTCAAAGTTCAAGGATAAAAAACAAAACTCATGTATAGTTTAGAAATGAAAACATTATTTTGGCCAAAAGAAAATTAAAAAATTCCAACTTGTCCATGAATTTTTTTTGTTAAATTGACAAATATTTTTTAATTGTACCAAAAGATTAACAGTCTACCAGCTTGTTTATAAAATGATTGTATTTGTGCTTACTCATCTAATTCTTAGTGCAACAATTGCTAACAAAGATAACATGGCTTTAAAAAAAGGGTTTTGGTATTTTCACAGTGCCATTTTACACCATTATTTCACATCACTTAAAATATTAATAATATCATCCACAATTTTTGTACGATATTGTCAACATTTTGATGATGTATTTGTAGATGGTGCGGATGAAACCATAGTTTTAAAAACCAGATCGGGGAGAGAACCGGAAAAGGGAGTGGTTCCCGTACTAGTGGTCCGACCGGGGTCGGACCGGTGGTCGAACCGATGACATCATAAATAATTAATTAATAATTTTAAAATTATATAAATAATTAAATAAATAAAAAATTGTAACTAATAATATAAGGTTAACAAATATATAGCAAATTTTAAAATACTTTATATGAGTTTTCACATTTTATATTTTGCGAAAAAAATCAAAACTAAGCAAAATATAACTATGTAAATATGTAACTAGACATGTTTACATCACAAAATAATTATCCTTAAACCAAATAAGTTCTGAATTCCATTACATCCAAACAACAAAGACCGATAAATGTTCATTTGATAATCAAAACTAAGCAAAATGTAATTATGTCAATATGTAACTAAACATATGAACATTATGAAATAATGATCCTTAAACAAATAAGTTCTAAATTCTATTATATCCACACAACAAAGAACGTTAAATGTTCATTTGATAGCATTAAACAAGTCTCAATAATCATTTTATAATACATAATTGAAATAATGATCCTTAAACCAAATAAGTTCTTAATTCTATTACATCCACACAACAAATTGAGAAAATTAATAAAAACACAAAAAAACCAGCAAAAACACTATGAGTCCATTTGGGTTAGCTGTTTGAAAAAGTGTGTTTTTATAAAATAGCGATTTTAAAATGAGTGGTTTAAAAATGTCGGTTTAGAAATCACAGTTAAGCGTTTGATAAAATTTATAGAACAAATTGGCGTTTTGGTTGTAAATTACTAAAAAGGACTAAATTATGTTATAAAGATTCTCTTATCATTTTTTTAACGGTAGAGTGTAGTCAATGTTTAAAATTGAAAAAAAGAAATTTATTATTATTATTATTATAATTATAACTACGTTATTCATTTTTTTCCACTAAAAAAAAAAGTCAACACAGTAACTTCATAATAAAGATAAAAATAAAATCTAATAGTTCCCCATTCCCCATAAGCTTTTTCTAAAAGGTTCCTGAAGCTTCTCCCATAAGCTTTGTTCTTGAAGCTTCCCCATAAGCTTTTTCTAATAGGCTCCTGAAGCTTCCCCCATAAGCTGTTCTTGAAGCTTCCCCATAAGCTTTTTCTAATAGGTTCCTGAAGCTTCCCCTATAAGCTTTTTACTTAGATCATTGAAGATGTGCCCATTCGAACCACTGTAGTGGAGCAAGAGAGTAAGAAAGAGAGGTTCAGATCGAGTACCTCAAGCGGGTTTCTCAAACACCCAAACGTCGCTGGACTCGACCCAACCCACCATTGTCTGAAGCTCTTGGTTCCCTCGGTCTGAGAAAGCGACAGAGTAAAGAGAGAGAAAGGACAAGAGAGACCGAGAAAGAAGTGAGATCCAGTCCTCATCGCACCGCGACCCTAGTTCGACGCCAGGGACACCGTCGTTCACCTCTCTTGTCGTGCGACCACCCAAGAGAGCGATCTTTCTCTCTCCGCCATTAACAGCCAAACCTTGTCATCGAGAGAGAGAGGGTTTCAAATTTGAGTTTTTTTTTGTTAATAAGATCAAAGAAATTGAAAAAAATTTGACCAAAACGGTGCAGTTTTGGAATTAGTGGAACCGAGCCAAAATCGGTTCAACCGCTCCGATTCGCGGTTTTTATGGTCAAACTGGCGGTTTCCGGTTTTTGGCCTATTTTTCTAATTTTCCGGTTTTTTCAGAGAACCGGACCGAATTGGACACCAGTATCCGGTTGAACCAGCCGGTCCGGTTCGGTTTTTAAAACCATGGATGAAAACCTTTTTTAAAAACAAAAATAAAAATAAAAATAAAACCTTCTCTCTCTTCTCATCAACCTCCTCTCTCTCATCTCAAGCTCTTTACCAAATAGAACTTGCACCTTCCGACTTCAAATTCCCACTTTTGCTACTGCTTAAGAAGAGATTCTCCAACCTTCGCTAAAGCATCTGACATAGCTTCTCAATCGTCCAAACATCCATCATCTCCTACTGCTCCTCCTCCATCTTCTGTAATATTTCTAAAATAGCACCCACCACTGATAAAGCTACTACTACTACTACCACCACTGCTAGTCCACGTGAAGTTTGTGCCCAATTCGGTACTATGGTGGCCAAGATGAAGCTCAACTCCATGGATCTATGGGCTTGAGGTTGGAGAGGCTCAGTGATGGCTGAAGGGGCAGATGAACCATAGATGAGGAATCGCGAAATGGGTTTCTAATCGGGCTTTAATGGATGCGCGAGGTGGGGGTTTGTATTTCGTGTGGGGATTTTTTTTAGCTTTTAATAAGGTTGAGGATCTCAGACATGGGTTTGGGTTGTTATTTTTTTTAGTGGAATTTAATACAAGACTTTTTTTTTTTTTTTTTATAAAATTTAGGTACACTTCTTTAGGTTAGGTACATTAGATTCTTCAATCGAATTCAAACGCATGGTTGCATTAACAAATGAAATACAAACAATGTTATCTTTTCCAAGAATGTTTAAATTCAATTAAGAAACCTAATGTACCTAAACTAAGAAACTGTATCTAAGTTTTACCTTTTTTTTTTTTTTTTTTGTTATCCCTCGTACCAAACATTTATTATGAAAAACATTAATCTCTTCTTTATTTTCATCATCCATATATTTTCTTTACTTTCACTTTTTTTTCCCCTTACTACACAAAAGTTAAGATCTATTCTTTATTTAAATAGATAAAAAGTGTAAAAAAAATTCTTGTAAAAATAAAGAGGAAAGAGGACGTGAAAAAAGAATTGAATGGTACATATTAAATAAAAACTAAATCCCACGATAAGAATGATGGAATTTTTTTTTTTTTTTAATAACAGAAGGGTGGAAAGTGAATTTCAAAAGAAAAGAAAATAATAGATAAAAATAAATAATAAGAAGAAAGGAGCTAAAAGGATATTTAAATGAGCAATGATATAGACACAACAATTTCATAAC